>JARWCS010282714.1:0-13098 GCA_034783895.1 Geukensia demissa
GTAACCTTTGATAGTCGAAGGAGAAAGTCCCTTGACTTCAAACAGAAAAACCAGAAAATCCGCTAGTTGCTGGACAGTTACTTGGAAAGGATTAACTTTCCTTCTAGAACAACAGTTAGAGAATATTGTCAATTTGGCATCATAGACAATATTTGTGGATTCTCTGACTAACCTGGAGATATGCTTGGCTGCTTTTTAGAAAATCCTCTCTGAGTGAGGAAAAGATTTGGCCCGCATACAAATCACACCCCCAAGCTACGGCCAGAAAATAAAATGCTCCATACCCAATTCATAGCATTGCTGACAATGGCAGCCAATGTCTTTGAATTTGCTATCAATGGATGATGGCGAAAATTTGACACATTTAAAATAAAACCATTGATCACGGAAATCGCAGGCAATGCATTTTCCTGTCGATTCTTTTTCTCATATTGGACAAACACATGCAGAAGTATTCAAGTCAGTGTGATAAGAGCAAATGGAGAACGAGGTTGATGGAGATTTATAATATATTTGGTGCACATGTACAGTGGATATAGTAGTTGAGCTGTTCATGCTATTTTTTGTTTTCAGCTTCATGAGACTCGATGGATGAAACTGCTGAGATGTTTGGCGTTTTAAGTATTTAATTTATAGCTTTACTCTCTGTATTAATTTTTCATCTTGTGAAATAAATTGATTCAGTTCTTGGCGATCTGTTCCACGCATAAATTGAATAACTTGAAATTTCCAAAAAATTCAGTCGAGTCAGGATAGTTTTGGAACTCTGCTCTGCTATTTAATGTTAGTTTCTCAAAATCATTTTTACATGTATTGATTCATCAGTATATGAACTGTGGGATATATACCCTTTATTGTAGGTAGTAATATCACATGTACCTAGCCATATGTATGCATGAATCTTGTAAAATTGTTTTATTTTCCAATCAAGGTTCTCCCTAAGCCAATTTTGACTTTTGGTTGCCTGAGTTTCGTGATTATTTACACCACTATTTAACTCGTTGCAACGGACCTTTGCAGATATAACCCTTTGCTTTCTGAGAAGACAACTGGAGTAAATCGCGTATCACCACTTGCTTTAATAATTTCAGGAATTTACGCTCCGTCAGTCTCTAGATGAAATATGACCACCTTCAGTAAGATACAAGAAATAAATTTTCATTGTGGCGGGAAAATGGCTGCCGACAATAATAATAACCATTGTGAAAATTGGCCATTTAAAAGTTGTTTAAAACATTAATGGATAAAAAATATTACTGTTATGTACAAATGTGAATAAAAGTGTGCCATATTTAAAATAGTGTGCTAAAACCATGAAAACGATAAAACATCAATTCAGTGTCTCCCAGGGCTTCACATCCATCCATCCTCTTTAAGCCTCATTTTCACTATCAGCCATATTACATTCAACGACTACCTTAACTTTTCATTGCAACCTAAACTTATCATATTTGAATTGTCCTTTAGCATTATAGAACTAGATAATCTCTTATATGACATGTTTATTAATTTCCTAAGAAAAATCTGGTAATGTAATTAATTTAGTTTCAAGAGAAAACACGGATAAGTACTTGCAGTTAAAGAAATTGAACAGAAAACTCTGAAAAAGTGACAAAATATTTCCAACCATCTACAACCACCACATATGCTAATGACCTAAAGCAAATTATGGCAACAGATGCGCTGATAATGTTAATTGTTGGAGATATTTCAACCTTGTTAACTGTTGCCAGTCAAAACCTCAGAAATTATACTAAAAAATTATATCCAAAAATATCAAATGCCTAGCACCAAATACTTGTTCTCAAAATGTTTTGTATGAAAAAGTAATGTGGTAATGTAATGCATTACTTACGGGGAAAGATGTAATTTTAAAAGTGGTAATGCCAAATTGACAATGTATTGGTCATGTAATGCATTTTGACCTTAACATAGGGCTAGCATTGCAGTTATTGTGATTTTACTTCTTTCAATCAAAATAAAGTTCAACCACAAAAATTCAGGACCCTCCTGTACATCATACTTTCACTGTTGTTATTTCCTCATCTCCTGTAAATCATACTTTCAATTGATATAGTTTCCTTGCCTCGCAGTTGATTCGATACTCTCGTGTCTGTTCCAAGTATCCAGATTTTCTGAAGAAAGCATTGCTGTTGTCGCATAAATTACTACATGGATACATCAAATCAAGGTTGAAGTCATCCCTTCTAAATTTTACGGTCGCCATCACGAGTTTGTTGATCCATATGGCATCAACTAGTTATGGACCTGTTAACGGTAATACAAAAATAAGTTGACCTCTTCTCGGATTGACATAAACCCGGATTTGAGTTTAAGGATTTCACGACGGGTGTTGCACGCAAGACAGGGGATGCTTACCCTTCATGAACACCTGATCCCATTCTTGTTTTATAAAGGAGTTGGTGGAATTAAAGCCTTTCTACCTTTTGTTTTCGTTTGATTTTTTAGTTTGTTTCAAATTTGTCTTGTCTCTTTGGACACTGATTCAGGAAGAACATGGCTACTGAATCATTGAACTAATGACACACTGTCCTTACATATAGAGAATAGATGTTAATTTGTAAGTAGTAATTGGTGGAGGGATAGCATTATAGAAATGAAAATTAAAAATTACCAATTTTGAATAATACGGAAAATTTTGATATACTTTATGTACATTTCAAGGAGGAACCTTTCATCAGTAGCATTAGAACCTACACAAAGGAAGTCAAAGATCCAAACATAGCAGAACAAGCATTCAAATGATTTCCAAACAGCGAAATGGGAAGCCAAAACAGACGACAGGGACAACTACTCAGTGAAATACTTTTTAAAGCTTTTTTAAAATTAGAATTTGGCAGGATCAGCATTCAAGTAGAAAAACTGAGCCCTCATCTCTCCTGGAAACATCCTGGGGCATTGGGTTTAAATTAAGTAAACTCATCTCAAGAAGAATTTAAAAAGACATAATGGCCACTGCTCTTTGTATTGTGGCTTGTTCTCCTCAACATTCATTCCACATATTTGTAATTTGTAGGGTTCTAAGTTAAAAGTAGTGCCAAGCTGGTCGCCATCCCGGAAAATAAATTAGCACTAAAGCAACAACTCTTAGTCTGCTTTCCATTCATTCATGTTGTTACAATCGTTTCACCATTCACTAGTTTTCAGAAAAGTTGATTATGTATTTTCAACTCGGTCTTTGGTTAACTTGCCTCTTATTTGGTGAACATCATCGCAGACCAGAACTAACTAACAACACATGGTCAGCACATAAGAAACATTCATTTAATTGTAAGTTTATCAAGAAAAAGTTGTTTGCTTTTAATATTTCTATGAATTCGTATGTTACCATGTAACCAGCTCAGCCATCTAAAGTACCACCATGTTCCCAGCTGGCAGCCTCTAAATAACCGCCATGTTCCCAGCTGGTAGCCATCTAAAGTACCACCATGTTCCCAGCTGGAAGTAATCTAAAGAACTACCATGTTCCCAGCTGACAGTAATCTAAAGTACCACCATGTTTCCAGCTGGCAGCCATCTAAAGTACCATCATGTTCCCAGCTGGCAGCCTCTAAATAACCGCCATGTTCACAGGTGGCAGCCATCTAAAGTACCACCACATTCCCAGATGGCAGTCATCTAAAGTACCACCATGAAAAGCTGGCAGCCCTCTAAATTACCACTATGTTCTCAGCTGGTAGCCATCGAAAGTACCGCCATGTTCCCAGCTGGCAGTAATCTAAAGTACCACCACGTTCCCAGCTGGCAGCCCTCTAAATTACCGCCATGTTCACAGGTGGCAGCCATCTAAAGTACCACCATGTTCCCAGCTGTTCAGCCATCTAAAGTACCACCATGTTCCCAGCTGGCAGCCATCTAAAGTACCACCATGTTCCCAGCTGGCAGTAATTTAAAGTACCACTACGTTCCCAGCTGGCAGGCCTCTAAATTACCGCTATGTTCACAGGTGGCAGCCCTCTAAATTACCACCATGTTCCCAGCTGGCAGCCATCTAAAGTACCAACATGTTCCCAGCTGGCAGCCATCTAAAGTACCACCATGTTCCCAGCTGGCAGCCATCTAAAGTACCACCACGTTTTCAGCTGGCAACCCTATAATGAACCACCATGTTTCCAGCTGGCAGTAATCTAAAGTACCACCATGTTCCCTGCTGGCAGCCCTCTAAAGAACCATCATGTTCCCAGCTGGCAGCCCTCTAAAGAACCACCATGTTCCCAGCTGGCAGCCCTCCTCTAAAGAACCATCATGTTCCCAGCTGGCAGCCCTCTAAAGAACCACCATGTTCCCAGCTGGCAGTAATCTAAAGTACCACCATGTTCCCAGCTGGCAGCCATCTGACGTACCACCATGTTCCCAGCTGGCAGCCATCTAACGTACCACCATGTTCCCAGCTGGCAGTAATCTAAAGAACCATCATGTTCCCAGCTGGCAGCCCTCTAAAGAACCACCATGTTTCCAGCTGGCAGTAATCTAAAGTACCACCATGTTCCCAGCTGGCAGTAATCTTAAGTACCACCATGTTTCCAGCTGGCAGTAATCTAAAGTACCACCTGTCCCAGTTGGCAGCCATCTAAAGAACCACCATGTTCCCAGCTGGCAACCCTCTAAATACCACTATGTCTCCAGCTGACAGCCAACTAAAGTACCAACACTTGCTAAGCACCTTATGAGGAACATAATTTATGCCATTAATCTGACTAACAGTCTTATAAAATGAAGAAAACATGTTAGCTTAAGAGGTAATGGGGATCCAAAAATGGTGACTGGAAAAAAAATTTTGAACCCAAAACTTGATTGCTGTACAAAAGAACTTTTCAGTCCAAGTTTGATTAGCACCTCATAAAAACCATTCACACCTCTTTAGTTTCAATCACTTCAACAGTTACCCACATGGCCTAAAGAATTTTAAAGAGTGAAATACAGATAAAACAGACAACAGACAGACAAAAGCAAAGTTCAGGTCTGGTGATCTAAAACTGACCAGTTCAGAAGAAAGTATGTCATAAATGAATGTCACTTTGAGTACAAGATAGGCTTGAGACTTGATGTCAGTATTACCAAGATTTGACAAGTGTTTTTTTCAGAGATTTATTTAGCATTTTTATAAAGCCTAAAAAGATTTAAGCAAAAAATCACACAATGCTACATGTACACATTATCTGTACAAACAAATCATACTGTGAGCAAAACTCCCAAAAGATACCCTGCTTCCCATGGATTATCTACCCTTGGAATGAGTCAAGATTAATTTCCTTCTTTTGTGTCTTATGTCCATGGAAAGTTTCATTGAAATCCATTGAGCAGCAGTTAGGAGGAGTTGTGCAAACAAGGTATGTGGACAAATGGACGGACACACAGACAGACAAGGGGATTCCCCCAAACTTTGTGAAAAGACAGTATTTTCAAATCGGTTTGCCTTCCCCTAAATATTTGGTGAAAGTTTTCTTGACAATCTGACACATGCTTTCCTCCAAGTCAACAAAATGGACTTCTTTGATATGGTTCTCGTCAGAGTTCATGTGTTTCCCATACTCTTCAACTCCCTTGTAATACTGTATTGCACAAAATGGCTTTGGAAACCCATAATGTCCTGAAAAAAAAGTCATCAACAGATGAACAACAAAATATGAATTTGGAAATTGTAACATCTCAACTGCAACAGTCTATCTAACACTACCAAAAACAGAATTTTTTCCTTATTGGATATTTACAGAATGCTTCACAATTGCAGCATGATACGACGGCAGCATGTTGTCATGAGAGGATGAGCAAATGAATCTTGGTTAAGTGTGGACACCATATTTTTGCTGGATGCAGTACTGTGCTGAACACATTTCAGTATAATTTTCACTCCTATTAGACTAAAAAATGGTGTTTCCTTTATTGCATTGTTTGTAAGGAATCATTTGGCAAAAAATGTAACAAAATCTGCTGAAATATGAAATTTTTTAATGTTATAAGAAATTAACTTGTCCCCCCAACTTTGACCCCTTTTAGCAAAATAATAGTCAGAGATAGAGAAAATCTTGAATAATACCGAAAGCTTTATTGAGAGGAATCAAATGCAAAAAAACTACAACAAATCTGGATGAAAAATAAAAATTTCTCATCTCCTGGAAAATCACATTTTAAAGCCTTTAATAACCCCATTTATGCAGAAATCAGTAAATGCTACAAAAAATCCTTAGAGTAACTTTTGTTGCATTTTTCATGAGGAATCATTTGGATGAAATCAAAATTGGGTGAAAAATATCATTCTATCATATTATACGAGATTGAATTCCCCCTCCCCCCACTACTTTGACCCCTTTTAGCTTGAAAACAGTAAGAGAATGAGAAAATCCATTGACATATTTTGAAAACTCTCATTTACAGGAACCAAATGTAAACAACCCAATCAAAATCTGATGAAAAATAAAAATTTCTCATTTATTGCAAAATCACATTCTTTAAGCTTTTGACCCCTTTTACATAAATAATATTAAATGCTACAAAACCGGAGGATTCAGCCACCGCCTGCAAAGTTCACCTTGTCCTTCAGCTTGTCATATTCGGGTGTTGGAGCCAAAGTTGTCTTTGTGCCAAAGTTTGAATATTACTAAAATAACATGCTGAGATTCTTTTGGATAAATCGTAAGATACATGTTGTTAGGACACACAGTACCTGAAAACTAAACTCAGACGTAAAATGGAACCCAAATCAATGAATCATAAAATATAGGTCAAATTTACCTTATTTGGGTGGGATGCTGACAGACTCCCAATGATGCATTCACACAAAAAGCTAGATGATGGAAGGACATCTGGTACCTGAGAACAAAACTCTGACCTAAAAGTGAACCTGAGTCAATGGAGCATGAAATGTAGGTCAAAGTGACCTAAATGGGTGGGATGCTGACAGACTTCCAAGGACACAATCATACACCAAACTACATGATGGTAGGACACCTGGTGCCTAAACTTAAAGAACTAAACTTGGACACCCAGGGCACTCCAATAGTCCCCCTCTTCTTTGTAGAGGCGAACAAATAATGCTTGGAGTAACTTTTGTTGCCTTATTCATAGGGAAAATCCTATCAAATAAATGAGAAATCAAAAAAGTTTCAAAAATTAAGGCGTGGTCATCTTGGACCTCTTTATTTCAATAACAGTGGGTGATGGATCATGATGCTTGTGACTTGTTATGTTGGCTTTGTCATGGAGAATACAAAGGAAATACAACAATAAATGGTGAACTTATATTAAAATATATGAAATACCCCTTATGGCCCCTCCCGAAAAATAAGGTGGGGCTAGATCACCCAAAATGAATACCAACCTTTATCTAGTACCAAAAATCATTGTCCCAAAACGTTAAAATGATTGGCAATCATTTTAACGTTTTGGGAATCATTGGTTAACTAGAACAAAAATAATCATGTTGAAACTAGCCTGTCTACAGACATCAATTTAATTTGATTAACCCGAGCATAGAAACTTGATGAGATTCATATCTTCAACATCCTTAATTTCCATGTTCAGATTTTTACTAGGACTATTAAACCTTTAATGACCTCTTTCCATATATGGTAGTAATCCTGACTGTGAAAAGTAACTTTCTGACCAAAAAAAGTTAACTGATACATAGCAAAAAGTTGACCTTATTTTCAGGTGAGTATTCAAAAGAAAGACTATAGAATACATCCCAGAAAGACATGATCCACGTCTGGCATAAGTTTATAAAAAATTTTCAAAAGCCAAATTTAAATGTGTGTAAAGTGCTTTTCTGAATTTTTCTTCATCAGACAAGTTAGTGGCCAAAAAGTAAGACATTGTCTTTGCCATGGAAATTTTAAGCAAAGACCCACACACTTATGACTGTGGCTCTTGTGGAATGGACCTGAGACATCACAACTATGCTTCATGAAAGTGCAGTAGAGGTGTAACTGTACTTTCAGCTTGAGGTTTAGAAGCCCCTGACTTTTGATAAGGAGCAATAATTTCCAAAAAAAAAATGTAAAAAATATTTAATTGGTCTGACATAAGCATTGTCCATGGGCCAAGTGACAACATAAAAAATAAAAGGGTTGTGACCATATCTGTAGGCCCCAGTGACCCCAAGCCAAAAATGCCATTGGAGAATACAAAGAAAAACCCATTTAAATCAGACAAGAAATAGATGACTTATATTATATTGGATTATAAGAAAAGTTCCTACCCCAATAAGGATGAGGCTATATCATCAACAATCAAAACCAAAATCCAAAATATGAAAAAGAATAGGTTTACTAGAACAAAAGTTATTGTGTGAAAACCAACCTATCTACACACCAATGCTGATGCCAGTACCTTACCATAAAAAACTGCAATAATTTGCAGTTGTATAAAAGCATTTATTTGTAAGTTTTCAGTTAGCACTTCATATCTAAAAACATATTGAATTCCCCATGCCTTGGCCCTTCTTCTTAAAAGTACTACTTATACTTGTCTTACAACTATCCTTTTGTCTGGCCCTTCAGTTTTCTTTTGCTTCCTCTTAAACTGGGCTCTATGCAACAGATTCTTACAGCTTCTTGCATTAGAGAATCACAACTTCTTACTAAACCAAACATTTGATTCAAAATACCCACCTGTCCCAATGGATGTAAATGCCACTGATTTATGACTGTGAGCATTAGCTTCATGTAAAGCTGACACAATGGTTGCCCTCAAATCTGCCAGACATCTCTTCTGCTCCTCCCCATAGGAATGCCAATATGGTCCAACTGTGTGTATTATACAATGATATGGGAGATTTCCAGCGGATGTGGAGCAACATGTTCCAATAATAAGTTCCCCTTTTTCTGTCACAAACTTCTCACATTCTTTTTCCAGCTGAGGTCCAGCTGCTTGGGTGACATTCAATTCAATACCCTTGGTATGTTGAAGGTTTTTATTAGCAGGGATGACCAAAGTCTCAACTTTCACATTTTTGAAATCTGCAGGGTATACCAAAAGATTTATTTCTTCTTTTGATGTGAACTGGGTTCCATTTTTTGGTTCTGTTTCCTCCTTAACTTCAGTTTCTTCCTTAGACTGGTTCCCTGTTTTCTTTTTACGTTTTTTAATGGGAACAGCAACTCCAATTTTCACTTGTACCAAATATTTTGCCTCCTGTGCCTTTTTAATATTTGGTGCCTTTATAACAATCCTCTTTTTATTAAAAGCTAGAAAACAATATATTCCTCTTATACTTTCTTCGACTTCTTTTTCTATCTCTTCCAAAAATATTGGCATTTTTTTCTGTAATGGAATATCAACTTCTGACATTTTACGAATATCCTCCATTTTGCTTTTCACCCCTTTCAGAACAACTTCAGGGTCAAGGCCCTTTTTCAAGGTCAAAACCAGTGTCCCTTTCTCATACTGATATGACTGAACCTGTTTATACCAAGTATCTTTTTTACCTATATGAAGCAAAGCGGTGTAATCATCCTCGGATAAATTGATGTTTAGATTGTTATCGATGAAATCTTCCAGCTCTTTTCGTATTTCCAGTGCTTCCTTTGTGGTGCCTTCCAAAATGGCTTTCTTACCTGGCTCATCCAGAGTAATATGATAACCAATTTTATGCAAATTTGCGATTTTCCTCTTCACTTTTTTCACCGGTGGTGCAATTTTGTAAATGACCTTCTTAGGAATCTGAAATATTGGTTTAATATTTAAAATTGCATGTGTGAAAGAACAGAAATCAGTGTATCATGAAAAGTGATTTAATTTTGTTGAAGTTACACAGTAAATATTATATGGATGTTTCCATATCACACTGCAAGTCAGCCAGAAAAATAGTTTTAACTGGAGGGATGGTCCTGGTTGAGGGTTGATACAGGAGGTGATATTGAACTATCATATTTTGTTTTCATACACTAATAAATAAGTATTTCTGTAAATAGTTATGACCTGGTGACATGGTCAATATCATTTTTAGGGGTGTCCCTTGGTTTGGAAGGATGTATAAATACTGAACCAACCCGGGAGAACCCGCAGTTAAGAAACTGATTGCTTGGTTTTTCCAATAGAGAGTAAAACCGGTAGTGGCATGATAATATCAATACCATACTAAGTTTACTGTGAATTTTTTAATTATTTTTTTTAATAAATTTTTGTGGATATACATATATGGGTTGTTTTATTTGTGGAAAAGAAATTTTGAGGAAAAATTATTTTATGTTTATTTTAATTTTTCTCTAAGTTCAGTTGACTCTCGTTATCTCGAAGTTGTTGGGACCAAAGATAAAGTTCGAGATAGCCATAGTTCGACTCAAACGAACACTGAAGAAAGCACATCGAAAGGAAATTATTCGAGAGGAACCTAAAACTCGACCTACATTTCCGGTTACGGATTCAAAGTAAGCTATTTGTTGTACAATGTTTTATATGATTAAAATGAATATGTGTTTATTTGCGTTTAGATTTCTTCTGTGTTTCATGTACCTTTTGAAGAACCAAGAATATTTAAGAATACATTGTATTTGTATTTGTAAATTACCA
The DNA here is from genome assembly GCA_034783895.1 of Geukensia demissa. Lineage (NCBI taxonomy): Eukaryota > Metazoa > Mollusca > Bivalvia > Mytilida > Mytilidae > Geukensia > Geukensia demissa. Next base: position 10,531 of record JARWCS010282714.1, read on the forward strand.
TTTCCTTGTTATAGACCTTCATTGACCAAAAATAATGCCTTCTTTTAGTAAAGGCATGATTTTAATTTGACGAAAGTTTCACTTCTTTGTAAATGTGTTGTTACTTAAATTCCATTGAGAGAAGACAAACAATAAATGATAATCATCTGCTCATCTTAATTAGAAATTTATGAACACCCAATCTCTTTAATTATCCTATTTTATGGTTTTGGTTTCCTAATTACATGTAACAGTTGTATTTTTTTACAACGAAAACCTAAAGAATCACTAATTGATTTTGATTACGATCAAAAGATTGTCTATGGTAAGCTGTCATAAGTCTGTACAATGATTGAGTTAAATACAGGTACATTTAAATACTTCAACACGGGAAACAAGTTAAATGCCCCGAGGTTGTGTTTTGACATGAGTGTATCGGTTCAAGATAACAGAATGAATTTACATGATTTTCATGACTTCGGGACCGTGAAAAAACTTTGAGGCAACCGAAATTTCGACTCATCCAATTTCAACTTATAAGGAGTAAAATTACATAAATATATAGGGGAAAAATCGGGACCAGGCAAAAATTTCGAGTCAATCGAAGTTTCGACTCACCAAAGTTCGAGAAAATGAGAGTTTACTGTATTTTCTAAGACAAAGCTAATTTTTTACTTGCAGCAGGTTTATGGGTTTCATTTTCACTTAACTAGTTAAATAAGGTTCTACTGAAACCAAATATGTCGCTTATGTCCCATGTGGCAGTTGTTTAATCCTTTTTCAATGTTTGGCATATAAATTTTTTGTTGAGTTCTTGGCATGGTCAAACAATAAAATCTACAAAAAATTGGATCACCATACATGCCATAGATAAAAAGTATGATAAAAATTCATATTAGAGATGTTGGCTATCTTCCATGAGTGTAGGAAATTCTGTCTTTTCTCCATGTGCAGCATACACAAGAAACAAAGAAAGAGACACAGAATTCCCCATATGAATGAATGATATTCCAAGATCTTTAATAAACTTGAGTGATAGGCCTATTTCTTCTGTAAAACATATGACGACAACTTACATGCACTTATTATATGTCAGGAAATTTGACATCTGTTGACGGTAATTAATTAATACCTATTGCTAATAACAATCTTTATGGCTGGGTTGAAATTTGAAGATTAAATTTACATTAACCTGTTAACATTAAATTGCTGCAACTGTGGAGTAGGATTTATAATTGTGCAAGAAAAAGTGTCACAAAAAGTAAGGTTGTGTACAGTAATTCCCAACTGTTATGCCATACCTCCATCTGGGCAATATCTTTCTTCAGTGTATCTAATACAATCTCTGCTTCATCTTTCCTGCCTATTGCCTGAATATGATACTTGTACACCTCTGGTTTCTTATCGTAGATATGCCATGATGAAGTTTCCCCTACAATTGTTCAACAGTATTTGAACATCAGAAAAAGACAAGACATACTGTTATAAGTCCTTTGAATGAGCTGGAGTAAATTTCCTTCTGATATTCAAATTGTGTTTTTATATTGAAATGAAAAGTTTTATTGAAATCCATAGAACGGTTTAGGTGGAGAAGCCATTACAAGGCATGTGGATTCGTGGATAGATGGATGGACCAAAAGACTGACAGAAAGAATGTTTCCTATATACCCACACACTTTGTTTGCAGAGGTATAAAAGGAAACAAATATGACATTTTTTTCTCTGATGGTGTAGCCTGTTCTTTGAACAATATCATAATTTTACTGGATAAAACAAAATGCATGATGCTTTCCCCTGTCCACAATTAGTATTTATTGCAATGACAGATCTATGTGATGAGTTTAAAATTATTTAAATTGTTTCTAGATCGATCTAGAGTGTTGGTATTACAGAAAGATAGCTTGATGGAAGCAAAGAACAGTCGTTATAATAGCTCCTTGCAAGATACAGTACCAAAACAGAGTTTTGTATGTAAATCCAACACTTTCATCAGTGGTGAAACTAATCTCCAAAGTCAGGCAAGAGTGTTTTTCATACAAAACTGTGCGTTTTAGTAGTAAAATCTCCGAACTGGTGAAATTTTTCAGATTTTCTCAGAATTTCACTTACCAGCAATCTCCAAGTTCAGGAAAGGGTGTTTTTCATACAGAGATCTCTGTTTGTACATGTAGTTGGCTTCCCATTTCGATTTGTTTAGATTTGAGTGCTTTTTTTGCTATAATTTTTTTATTTTAGACTTCCATTGTTTTGGTTCTAAATCTACTGATAAAGAGGCTACTCCTTAAAATGTATATATAACAAACAAAAATTTTCCATATTAATTCAACATTGGTAATTTTGTATTTATAATACCGTAATCACTCTAATTTTTCGACACTTTTCAAATTTCAGAGATTTTTTAATTTTGTACAAATATACTGTATGTACAAAATGTATTTGAAAAGGAGAATGGTAAACAAAAACCTTGCATTAATTAAATTTTCTTATAGATGCCTTTTTCAAAAGTCTATCAATATGGTTATCTGTTTAAAGATATCAAATATCAGCCACAAGCCATATTTTGAAGCTCTCCTTGACAAGAACCAAAAA
>JARWCS010282825.1:0-13098 GCA_034783895.1 Geukensia demissa
ATTATATGGACTTGAAGTCTTGTCCTTGAAAAGTAGTGACATTGAAAAGTTAGAAAGGTTTCTTAAAGACACTTTAAGACAGTCCCAGTCATTACCTAAACGTACTGCAATTACATCCATTTACTTATTACTCGGAGCGATGCCCATGGAAGGAGAATTACATAGACGCCAATTATCATTTCGATATCTGTTATTATCTGCTGAAAACAATAAATTATGAAAAATTGTTGAACGTCAGCTGTGTATGGACTTTGATAACAAAGACAGTTTCTTTTATTGAATAATTCAAGTACTTCACTATATAATCTACTATCTAAACTTGAATTACTTCAAAACCTACCAAAAACGTTACAATAGATGAAAATGGTTTTCTCAGCATTTGCATCTTACCGGACCATTAAACTAGTAAACCAAGCAAACTCTATGCCATCGTTAAAATACCAATCAAAAGATAAATTAGAGATAGGAAGTCAACACTGTAATTATCAAACTGTGAAACCATCAAAACTAGACGTTCGAAAGTGCATAATAATAAATAATAAATGGTAACAAGAACATGTACTATACAATCAGATAAACATAAATTCTGCAGATATAAAAGTGATCCATTATGTGAACTATGTAAAATTGAATCTGAAGACCTACCTCATATGTCAACAACGTGTATTGCTGTAATGACATTAAAAATGAACATTAAATACCAATTAAAAATAGAGTTATTGAAGTTATTGGAACTGAGAAATGGAAGGAATTATTCAATAACAGACTAACTATCACTAAACTTATAGTGGACTGTACTAACTTTGCTGAAAATTTTCATAACCAACATAATATTGATGAAATTGCGACAATGTGCAAAAACTACTGTTATAAATTACACAATAGAAGTATTGAACGTATGAAAATGGCCGTTGGCACATGATCTGTTAATCCTGTTATACAGCTGCACTATTTTTAGATTGTAATTTGTATTGCTGTGTACAGTGATGACATAAACTTTTAAGCGAATTTCTGTCTGCCCTTTTGGTATTTTCGAATTCCTTTTTATATCGCCCTGTTCCTTATAGAAGAAGCTTATACCGAAGAAAGATAAAGAAGTCACTTTATAAGTTTAATACCACAACCTGAAAGAGATTTGGTAAATTTGATGTAACAACAAGTAAAATACTAAGGAGTTAAAGAATTTAAGCCCCTGTTTAGGCCTAAAATCTGCAAAATACTTAAGTTGTGATCCAGTACTTTACGAAGTTAAATTCAGGAAATAGAAAAAACGCTTTAACGGAAACAATAACTTTTAACCAGACACTTGCACACTGGACGTACAAAATGGCCACTATTTCCGAAACTATTAGTATATTATTTCCTAAAGAATCTTCCTAGCATTTCGAAAATGAGTATTGCATATCTAAAAACTTATCATTTTTATATTTCATTCATAAACCTCTTCGCTTAGAATGGCTTAAACTGTTGCTTCTTCTCAATACGGGGTGTTGAAAGTACGATATTTCCATCGAGATGTTTTTGTATAATGATTTGAATTTAATCTTAAAACAGGTAGGTTCACCTTACTTACATAAATTATTCTTCATATCATTTCGCACATAAAATAAGGAACTATGTCAATTTACAAAAGGTCCCTCTCTTTGACCAAATTTTCCCAATGCGGTTATAAATGTATGGCATATAAGTGCAGAATAAGGAGGTCTCTATAATGTAATAAAATTGTATTCAGGTTTTAAGTTAAGAAGCTGTAGGCAACATTTCAGTCAGAGGGTCAAACAAAACAGCTCTTGATCCAGTCCATAATTGTTTGGTTATATACCTTTCTCGATTAGAACTGATCATATTACGCGATTAGCCAATAGAAATTAACCCATGCCCACAAGGTCAACAGACAAAACCGTTGCCCGCTGGTATAGAAAATTATTAATGTTGCAAAACAATTACAATATAGATGTTTTATTGCAATTTCTTTTCATAGGAAGATTCTTAAAGGTATAACGATATAAAATAACATTAAACTACAAAAGCCTACAATGGGAATGAAAAATACTAATGAAATTCATAATGACACCCAAATAAAAAAATTTAAATCAATGATATTGAAAATCTAGACTGTATTTATGAAAGGAAGTGGTTTTGCAAAAATTCACAAGGTTATCAAGGGAGGTAATGATATTCTTAAAAAAAATTTAAGTTCAATTATATGCTAAAAAATTACCCGTGACAGTTAGGTTTGTGATCCGATTTGGACGAAACAATGAAATTGTCCTCCATATGACGTTGATTTCACTTATTTAAAAAGGAAATTTCATCGACAAAAAATGATGATATTTGTATAAGAAGCATTCCTGTAACAAAGTACGCAACAACTTTATTTTGTCAATAGCGTTGGTATTTACTGGATTAATACTAATCGACTATTAAACAAAAGTATATTACATCTTGACTCAGCTAACGGATTGCTATCGTCTACAATGAAAACGATGGATAAATGTGAAAACAAGATAGTTTTTTGTATTTTTCAAACTTTACCTTGAAAAGTGCAGAATGTATAAACAGTATTTACATAATGAAATCATCATTCTCTACTTTACTCTTGTTGGACATCATCTGAAATGATTACAGCAGTCGAATTTCTTTTTGATAACATTTATGTACCATAGGGAAATACGATCTATCGACAGATAGATGGCATATCAAGGCGCTTTTCTCAATGTAGTTTATTTTTAAATTGTTATGAATCACATTTCATGGCAAAAATTTAAAAGGACCCTTCAATACAGGATTTAGAGAACAAGTTAAATGATACTTTTTATGATAAAAGAGATGATGTTTCTTTTCCTATAATTTATTTTCCGTTTATTTATGAAGACCTGCCTTTGGCTCCTTCGTATGGGGTTTACATTTCATTACATTACAAGGTCAGTTTGCCCGTGTTTTGACCAATGTTTCTGACTGTATTGATCGTAATCTGCATCTTACTAGTAATCTTTAACAAAAGAGATACTTTTACAAAATTTTATTGCCGTTACAAAGATTTAATACAAAATGTAGAATTTTCATACGACAAGGGATATCGCATCCTATATTCTATGGAAACATTACATTGAAGCATATCAATTGAAAAGTGATCTGTGGAATCTCGCTGTTCCGTTAAACAAACTTATCCACAAAGTTTGTTGAAGTTCAAGACATAAAAACTTGTTTTTGTTGGTACACATATCAGTAAACATATCGGTTCTCATTACACAAATATTAATCATTTTCAATTGCATCCATCTTGTCTTTCTACACAGCATACTATCATATCGTTGGACAAACTGTTTCGATAAATTCTCAGGCTTGATGTTATATCATTAGGATTCTCATCCTGAGCTTGCTTTCAGTAAATGCAAGCAGTCATTAAAGAAGTATCTTTTTTGCATGTTTTTTTATTTAGTATTTTTATTGCCATTAAGAAGTAGTCCATATAAAAAATCAAACAAGAGGTGATTCATTTGTGTCAAAAAAACCCACAAAAACTTTTTTATTTTCAATTGAGAAACTTTTACAGTTCGCATTTCTAGTATTCATTTGCCCTTCGAGCTTAATATATTTGAGAAATAAATTACATAGATTTTACATTGAAATGACACTTTGCAAGAGTTATTGATCTCGATTTACTTGCTTTCTTTGAGAGATAACTGTAGAAACCGCTAGATATTTAAATTATGCTTTTTGTCGTGGTTGGACTGCAGTCTCTCTGACATTTACCCCATAACTTTTCATTTTTATATATATCGTATACTTGTAAGGCTTCTACACGTACATTCGTCTAAAAATTAAGTTATATTTTAGCAACAAATGTGTTTCTGCATTTTTATAGAAATATGATATTTCAAAGATTTCTTTGTAACACTCAGACACAAATACAGATGTGTGTATGAGGCAAAAAAATATAACATGTTTACAAGAACAGTGAAAGGATATATACAATAACTAGTTACCCAAGTCCAGATAAAAACAAACAAACAGTTATCATTGCCTAATTAAGCTAATATTGTAAAATGAACAAAAGCAAAACAGACGGTATATCAATATAGCTTCTAGAATATCGGTTTTTAACTCATTATATTTTGTTACACCTAAATATTATTGGAAAAATCAAGCTTTTTCTTTATTTATAAATGCACATCCGACATTTTTTTTCCTTTCTGTTAATGTTATCAGATTATGGACTTTGTGAAAAATAGCAACATTACAGGGTTTTTTTCACGTAACCGCTATATTGAGATATCTTTCCGCAAGGAAGACAACTATTACAATAAAATACTTATTACAGATATTCTGGATGCGTTCCGGATTAAGGAAAGCGGGAACAAAACGGCTTGAAGACATTTTTTTAAAAATCTTTTGTTTGAAAATAATGAAACAAAATTTCCGATCCATGGAGACCTTGATTTATAACGATGATAGGTATTGGCCTATTCCTTGTTCAAGTTAAATTGTCAATAAAGTTTTCTTTTGTATTGTTTAAATGAATTAATATTTAAAAGAACAATTGGAATATGTGGAAAATAGATACTTGACAAATGTTAATATTGTACAGAATACAAAGTATTCATTCTACTTTTCAAAACTCTAATTTCAATATTGAAATATTGAAATTTGTTAAATGTTTTATTTTGTCACCTGTTCCTAATATAATTTTAAGACGATTATTATATTTCATAGTACAGACAACGTCAAAATGCATATAAAACAAATTAAGTTTGTTACATGTTTAGTGTAAAGTATAAATTGGATGAAGAAAGAACATTTTTGAACTCTACACAAATTGATATTTTACAAACATGACAAAAATACCAAAAACAGTATCGATAGGTATGACGGTAGGGGGCACTGTGTGTGCTCTGGTGTCTTGCGTATTATTGATCACAGCTACTGTTCAGATAAAATGGATAACATATGCGTACTCACAGAACCTTGGTGTCGCCACAATAGTGGCCGTCATCGACATTGGATTATGGAAAGCAGAGGGTACTGCGTTAACAACGCCTATTTTTGGAGCGGCGACGACGACGGTTATAAGTGGCGATACGACTGATTATGATTATTTTGATACGAGTAGGTAACTTACGACTCATTCAAATGATGAAAGTTTCTGATATAAGTACATATCACAATTTTTTAGAATGCACTTATCTTCGGCTTCAAATCAGATGTTTTACATGTAACCTTAGGAAAATTTACGTCATAAAAAAACTTCGAAGTTTCTCCAAATTTAAATTTAAAAAATTCAGCATTTGCATTCAACGGTCTTAAACGTAAGTAAAAATACAAGTTTTGTTTAAATATCATACCACATCTAAACAGTAGCAAATACACAGCAGCATTATCAGGAAAACACCCTTTTTTGGTCTAGGCAAAATATGCGACATATGTAAACCTTTGTCAGAAATAGTTCACCTAAGCCTTTACATTTCAAATAAAAATTGCATCCATTAGGTATGTTATATTTCAACAAATTGATGATCATGTCTTTAAAGTTAAAAATGCATTTTTGAATTTTCAATTTTTGTTTTTAAAGTAAAAAATGCGTTTTCAAGTTTTAAATTTTTAAAGTTAATCCTTAGAGTTAATGCATATTACACGTATAATTAAGCCTACAACTGTAAGTCGTATCTTGTCCTAACTATAATCATTCGTCTGAAATGAATCAGTTGTTGTGTTTAACTTTAACTATAACATTTTTTAAAACAATCAGCACAAAACTTTAATTGTCATGTTTAGTTCTATTTTAAATGATTGCATATTTCTATATTTTAATTTTTAACTGAATATTTGCTTGTAAGACATCCGTTACATTGTACATTGTTAACTTTAATGCAATTCTTCAAATGTCTGCATTTATTTGCAAGAAATCAGCTCGAGTGGTCTTCAAAAAATCTTTTCGAAAATGTAATTTTCTCAGGAATTATGTAAACAGCTGATGGTGTTTTAAACATCAGTTTAAAGGTTCTTCACCGAGCCTTGTGTAGTTTAAAAAACATTTAAAACATACCAGAGCTTTTAATGTATTTTTGGTTTTGGCTTTCTTTTTGTTTTTAGATATTATAAAGACAAATTGAGTTATCACTGTTTTTAAGATAAGAAGAATTAAAAATGTTTTCAAAAATGTAATTGTTGAATATGTTTTACTTATCAACCGATTTTCAGAATTAAATGAATGATGAACTGAATAATTTTCAGTTTCTACCTTTCATTGCGTTCATTCTCTTACTAACCATGAATTGATTATTCTGAATAAAATTTTAGTAGATTTAGGGATGCAGTAAAATTTTATATACTATTAATTGAGCGGATGAAGATCATTGCATTACACGAAAATACCATGTTTCATATTACACATATAATTATTATGAGCTGTGCACTTTGGGATTTTTATTCTTTTATTTTCATTTTTACTTCACATATTCAATTTTTTTCAATTGCTTCACCTGAAACAGAAAAAAACAAGATGACGATTACGATGACGATAACACTATGAGTTTTAAGTGCAAATCCCCATTAGAATCACGCAAAAGGTGATATTTTATTTGTTAAAATAGACAGGACCCTAGCGTGCTTGATGAAGGTAAATCCAGAAAAGTGCTTTAATTTAAACGCAGTTAAATTTGGCTGTTGAATATTTTTCACGAAATACAAAAAAAAAATAGAATGGGCGGCAAAAATCGAGAATAATGATAATAATAATATAAAATAACATTAAAAGGTTTGTAAATATATGTCGGGAAAAATCTCCTTTGAACAGACAGTTAGAAAGCATATCTGGGATTCATCTGTCTTGAAATATTCAAAAACATTAGAATAGAACACTAGTTATTTTAACATGGTATATGACTGTGGGAAAAATGTATAATTTTTTAGATTGCCTGGTACTTACAAATAAGGGGAAGACTATAATTGCAATTTAGTGCCTGGTTGAATCTCTGTGATTTAAATACTTTACAAGCCTAAATAAACACGACAAAAGTGACCATTCATCTTGAATTTTGTAAAGTAGCTTTCTGATATCATCTCAGACATCATGACACTCATTACATTTATTTCAGGTTTAATAAAGCTATGTCGTGCTTTTGCCATATTAGGCATTATCAGTATTTTTTCATCGTCTGTGTTGGCAATTTTATCACTGTTTATCCAGAAGTTAACCAAGCCTTTTCTGATTGCAAGTGTTTCAACAGCAACCTTCACAGGTAATATTAAATTCTATTATTATTAAAACTAAGGTTTATCACAAGTGTTCAATTCCTCGATTCTGTAAAAGATATTTGTAGGACGAAAAATAACCAAATTTTGCCCTTACTCTTCAAATACAATTTTGTTATTCCCTTGCAATGAACCAAGCATAAATTTTGCCCGAAAATGACTGCAATCATATGAAATGGATCAAGCGTATATAATTTGTTTTCCTCGCACAAAAAGGTTCATTTTTATGAAAGATTGTTATATATTTTATTGTCCTCTTGGTGAAATCCTCGTCATTTTATTTTGTATATTATTTTGTTTTATTCAATATCTAATTGCTTATCAAATTTCTCGTTTCACCATTATTGCATTATAATGCAGCTTTCTGGATTTTAAACTTTATTAAGTGCCATTCACTTGGATTTGACGACAAAGTTTAGAAGACAAAGGATACAAACAGTTGTAATGTTTGTCTTTATAACAATCGTGTCCTATAACAGGACACATATTTTTTCGTAAAAGAACAATTAAATGGTAGAGAAATACTAAGCGCATAAAATTATATCAGAAAAGATGAATGTATATATCATTTTTCATTAACAATGCGTGACAGGCTAAGTTACCTTGATACGTGATATGAAATTTTCTGTAGCATATCACCTAAAAGCATTACGTCAACTTGCATTACACCATGCTGAATGGCGCATTCAATGTGTTAATGACTTCAACTCCATACATGCCATAACAAATAAACCTCAGTGTTTAAAGACATCTTGAGACAAAAATGTGTCTATTTGCATATCTTAGACCATTAATACGTCTTAAAGATGTGGCAAAAGGCAGAAATGTGTTTCAAAATATTTCAAACGCTAGTATCAGCTCTGTGATAATATAATTCATATGAAAAGATAATGAAATTAAAGCGTAAAAGCAAATAGTCAAATTTTAATGTTAACTCTCTTACTCACTTCTTTTTTTTTGCAGTACTGGTATTGATGATAGCCATGCTCATGTTGAAAGGCGAGCTGCTGACTGGCATGGCTACAAATACTTCGTATGATATGGGGATTGCTGCTGACATCATGGCTGGGATTGCAGCTGTTGTTTATACCGTGGTTCTGATATTAACATTCAAAGGCATTATTCAGACAACAGCAACCGTACCAAGCAAAAACACCACGCAATCTAATATTGAACAACAGACAGAACGCAAACAAAATTCAGTAGCAGAAACAAATGTTGACAAAAATGTCAAAGTATAAAGATATTGATGATAAGAATACAGTAGTATGGGGTATTAAGGTACGATATGGCCCCAAAATATGAAGGCATTATCATCTTCCATGATAACAATTTAGGCCGTATAATGGGAATTAAGAATATCAACCTACTGAGGAAAAGGAAATGCACTATAATGTCATTATGACATCCCTTTCTGAACCTACTTAACAAAATAGCTGCAAATGGTTTATTTCTAGTGATATTTACTATATTTCCTTCCTAAAAATCTAGCAGATTCAAGAAACAACAAAATTAATATAAATTGAAGAATACCAATTTTTTCAAAATAATAAGTTGTTTCATATATGTTTATATATTTACCACCTTAAAATATATTCAAAACTGGTATAATGATAACAAAAAAGACATATTAATCAAAATATGCATTATTATGACCATTTGAATAAAAAGTGAGCAAGCAACGGTTAAACCGTAATTGGTTTTTGCAAAATAGTTTCTACCTCTTGAATTTACATACGCACATTGCGAAATTAATAATTTAGCTTTTGTCAGTTTTGTTTGGATGGGGTGCGAAAAGGACCTCATGCCCATATTCCTTTCGAAAAGTTATCTTCATAGAATTAAAATTAAATTATCAGTAAAAACAAGCATATAACAGTTATTAAAAAGAAGATTTTACACATTTGAGAGACATATTTTTCTAATAATTTTGAACTTATTTATTAGAAGAATAACAAAGGAGAAGGGCTTTAGAGCCACAGTTGACCCAGCGTTTGGGCGAAAATCAAAGAAACATCATCATCTTCTTCTTTTGATAACTATATGTATGATATATTATAGATATCTCAATATGTCAAAATCGATGATTTTGGACACGTTTGAGCTTGCTGTTTCAAGTTGTTGACACATTGTTTGCGCCAATTACCTATATAAGAAAATAACTAGGGATTTAATACCATTAAAATTCCTTTTTCTATTTTTTGTTTTTTGTTTTTGTTTTATAAACTTAAACATGTAAATTTAACAGAAATGTGCATAAAATGCATCTTTATTAAACTGTCAGTTTCAATAAATTTTGACATCATGGTAACTTCACAGTAGCTAATAAATTTGTATTAAACTCGATTTTTCTTATCTTTATATTACATTGCCAAGGTATGAGAATAATTCGAAACCGATAAAAACAACACACTAACTTCAAATGTAGGTAGTAATTTCGTGTGTTAGATTCATTCGTACTCGATAAAAAATATGAAAAATAACGGTTGCATAAGAGATGTGTAGCAACATTCCAGTCGCACCTGCATACGGACTGTATATTTCTCAGTTGATAAATTTTTCGGGAACATGTGCTTCTATCAGGATTTTATTGAAAGAGGGTTGCTGCAAGAAATGTACTGAACAAAAGATTTTGTGGAAATATATAAGTCATCACTCCGAAAATATGTAGGTCGCCATGATGATTTGGTTGACTGGTACGAAATATTCCTTTCAAAAATGACAATAGATGTCATTTGTTGTGAATAAACACCAGATTTTCTAATGAGTAAGATAGTTCATAAAATGGAGCAGGAGTTGCTTACCCTTCCAGAGTTTCTGAACTCACCCTAGTTTTTGTAGGGTTCGTGTTTCTAAAGCTTTAGTTTTCAGTGTAGTTTTGTGTGTACTATGTTTCTGTTTATTCATTGTGTTGGCCCTGGTCTTGGCTGTCTTTCGACTTAACGATTTCTGTCTGACTCTTTGGTATTTATGAATCCCTTTCAGATAAGAAGACATCAAAACGTTAAGGAATACATTTTGAAATGATAAAATGAAAAAACTTCTGATGCATTATGATGAGGAGACATATGTCTCCGTTCTTCTATTCGTCCATCAATTAGTCACAACTTTTATGTCATTTCTACTACTTTTAGGTGTCATGATTCTTGGTAACAATTTAATGATAATTGATTTGTACTAAACATATGGAAATTTGACAGGAAAAGTTAACATAACGAGTATTGTAAGTTAAGGGCAAAATGTTAAGAACACATGGAGAGACGAATTATTATACTAAATGTATGCAAAACATGCTTCATTTTTCAATTTCAACAATTTGCTATTTTACTTAGAATTTTGGCATTATGATGCCGAATACGGTATTATAACAGTTCCTTTTCTTTTCTTGCAGTAAATAATTTACATATATAATATAAATGTGTATTGATTTAAGAAAAAAGATACTCAGGTGAAAAAGAGAAAAAAGAAAATCAACCCAAAATATTTAATCTCAAGAAGATGTCTTCCCAATATATTAGACTGATAATAACTGGATTTAAAAACTGGCATCACGGTTGCTCTTTCTGTAGAAGATAAACTCTATCTTTACATTTTGGATTACATGAGTTCACCTGTAGTTTTTGCTGGGATCTGTTTTGTTCAATTATCAGCAAAAGACGTTAATTGTGCAATTAATAATGAAAAATAACTACTGCAATTTATGAATGGTTATGGCAAATAACACTCATCGAACAGAAGGTACTGGTATAACGAGGGAGGTTTCACCTAAAGACACCAAAGTTTGTCCATATACATAAAGCAGCTTTTTTATACAAAACAAAAGATTTATCATTGCCAAAAGAAACACAATAGAAAATAAAAGACATAATACCACAAAGAAATTAAATACTAGTAACCTGAACTCAATAAACAGGATATAAAATTAATTAGTCTGTATAAACAGTTTCTATTCCATTTGTGTTATCAGAAATGTTACTCATGCTCGTTTGCTTAGGGGTCTTTTAGTCAAGATTTCGTTTTCGGTCTTGGATTTTGTGTACTGGTGTTTACCTATCTCCATTCTGTTGGTCATGATTTTTGTTTTTTCCGCGACTTAACGATTTTCCCCTGCCCACCTGGTATCGTCGATTGATTTTTTTTTAATTTTTGTTCAAACCCAGTTATTAGGCATATATGGTGATTGATAACAGATTTTTTCCGTATCTTCCACTTGCTACAGTTGACGTACCTCACAAATGATTTTCCAGACATTTCAATAGTTAACAATATTTATCTTACCTAACTTCTGAAACCAAATTACCAATATAATACTGAAAATGAATACATTGCTTTCTTTGCTTATTTTTGCATATTTTTACACTTAATCAAGCAGTAGGTGTTTTTACTGAAGTTTTAGATTCAGAGAACCGTTCAGGTAATTAATTGTATTTTGATTTCTAACTAGATGATTTTGTGGTCAGCCGATTGTTGTCTCTTGTTTTATTTATAATTGCGTACTATACACTGACTTCAATCTTTGGCTGTTTTTTCCAGAAGTTTGTTTCTATGTCGTTTTGTCACACTTTTGTCCCGGGATGGGAGAGGCATGATCGCAACATACTGTATGTGTCTGTTCATATGTTTGACTGTGAGTTGTATCACATTGCTTACTTACCGGCCGATTATTGTTTCATTTAAATATCATTTTCTTTTATTTTAGGGCCTTTTACAGTATATGTGTTCATTATTTAAGGCCTTAGGGCAACCTGGAGATGTTTATAATTTATACGTTTTGGAGGGTTGCCTCACAGACAATCAAACCGCATTTCCTTTTTCTATATTTAAGAAGTAAATATAAACAAGTGTGAAAAATATCAGATGCACCATACAGATAAAAAAAAAACTTCTAAAATAAACCAAAAAATAGTATGATTATGGAAGAAATAGGAAAGGCTAATTAATACATAGAAGACCATCAGTTTTATGGAGGAGAGTTGTACACAAATATTATGTATATTTCATTACGTTCAAAACTGAAAAAAACGTCCATTTGTCAATTATTTTAAAACATCGAAAACAGGTTCACGGTGACTATAATGCTTTCTATGTAACATTTTGTAACAAACATAATTTTGACTTGCAACAGTGCATACTTTTTAAATGACAAAAAATCTAAATTAATACGCAAATTGTCACGTACATTTTCCTTTATGTCGACGGAAGAATTCCTATTAATGAAAGACATATCTGTTTAAATACACTGCTGACTATACACCAGGGTTATAATTAATTAGCATCTGTCATCCTTTCATTGTATTGTGCCTCAAATCTTTCATTCTGTGCCACAGTAAAAATATTCTTCCAGTCCCCAATTACTCCTAAAATTACAGGAAAACTATGTATCGATATATAACGATATTGCCAATGTTAGGGGCAGTCTTAATCGTGTTGTAAGATGTGGACTAATGGATCATCACTTAAAGCCGTAAACAAACTTTCAAGATGACAAACAGGCATTAAATCGCTGATCGCTTGCAATTTGTATCATTCCTGTCTTGTGTTATTTATTTATTCCCATATCTTTTTCTCATTTTTTATATTACAGTTTGTCTCTTTTTTGGTGTCGTTAAAACCTGTCAGTGTGTAATGTGTATGCGCCCTATTTTTTAAGAGTTAAAAGTCAAAATAACTTTTTAACCTTAATATTGTTATGTCTGTTAAAAAACTATTAAAACAGCGTTTCTCTTTTACTAATCACTTAAACCGAGATTCTCTCGTAATGTTTCTGCAACTGTCATCATAGTACCTTGTGTAGAATACCAATGTGAGAGATCCATAGTCCAAAGAGACAAGACAAATTTGAAA
>JARWCS010282936.1:0-13097 GCA_034783895.1 Geukensia demissa
CGACGGACGGACGGACGACGGACGCCAAGTGATGGCAAAAGCTCACATGGCCTTTTAGGCCAGGTGAGCTAAAAATCCACATTTATTGGAATTTATTTTCATATAAATTCTTCAATACATCGTCATAATTCATTTATTGATCTATTTGAATGTCATACGAAAGCTTGGGATGTGTTCAAAGGTTTAGTTTAGTGTTCAAAGGTTTAATTTAGTAATTTGATGTATACATCACAGAAAAAGATCATACATTTTCATGTGTTAAAACAAACAAATTCAGCGACTAATTACATTTGAAATTGCTTAATGCGGTGAGTAAAGAAGTAATAATGTATGGCTGCACTCACCTTAATCAGCCACTTTATATGAACTTTAAACTAGTTTTGTTGAAACCATACCGTTTCCTTGTCTTCGTGGCAAAAAACTATATATATTGTAAAACAACCTTCGGCTGTTTTGCTTCTAGATAGGTTTTAGTTGTTCTGCCTAACTGAAAACATAATAATTTCAAGTTTAGCCGAGTAAGGGGTCGGGGCTTTTAAAAAGGTTGGATTTTGGAAGGACGAAGAAACATGAATTCAGTCATATGTATGTATGCACCAGGCCCTATATAGTTTGTTATAGGTTGGATTTAAATAAGGACTCTATGATGCATTCCGGTGATGCAGTGTGGTAAATTATGACATCATTTCTAATACATGTTGTAAACAAGGTCTAATGAAGACATCGGAATTAAAAAAATACATAATGTAACGTAAAAATAGCCTATGACAGATATGACACATCTTTATCGGTTTGTATTTGTTTGTTAAGGCGAGTAAGTAAGCGTTATTGTGCAACATTTTGGAAAAAGGAAGACATTTCAACTAATCTGTCACCCGAATGACATTTTGACCGGTATCAAACCAAACCTTTGGCAATACACATCGCAAAACATTCTGACAAGTATACTAGTTACAGAACATCTCTATAAGGTACAAAATACACGTGATTATCTAGTATATATATAAAGCACTTACAGCACACCAAGACATTGGCTGCTTGGATTTTATTGGCTCAAAGAGGTAAAGTGATTGAAGTTTTAGTTTTATTTTTATTTCAGGGTAGAAAGTAAACTCCCGGAGATAACTCCAAGATAATAGAAAAGTTTTTTGATTGGCAATATACTCCTCCGTGATAAGTTTTACCAGCAAATTCCACAGTCCCAGCTAGGATTGAAGGACATATGAGCATAACTGCACAAATAAGGAACTTTAGCGCGATTTCAAAACTGAAAACTGAAATTGATCCCCAGATGAAATATCAAATATCTTCTTATTTTTGTTCTTTCTGCAGTTCATTTTGACCGTTTCTATCATTGAAAGATACGTTCAACCCCATAACGCTTTACTTTCATTAAAAATGTACTTGCATTTCAGATATAAAAATGGTATTAGGGAGCACCAAAGGGGCAGAGGGGCACTAAGCCTCTCCATTTTAGTCAAGCTAAAACACCGAGTTCTATCTGGGATTAAAAAGGCACATGTTCTTTTTCGTCCCAGGTTCTATTCACAAATCTTAAAATCAAAAATATTTTTTGTACGAATTCCGCAATATGTTCTAGGGAAATAGTGATACCGAACAGTTCATCTCTGCAATACTTTTGCAGTGCTTTGTTAGTTACAGAGAAACTTGGCTGTCACTCTACACGATAAACGTTTTAGTCATTTTTATGATCGCTGATTGTGTTCTTTGTGACCGTTTAGTGCATTCTAGAACAAGTAAAATATTAAGTAATCCTCGAAGTCGATCTAATTAAAATTTGACCCTACGATCGTTTTCTTATTGTTTTTTTCATTAGACTGTCCTCGGAGGCTCATGGTATATCAATATTTACCCGAAAACTTTTAAAAGGTATAACGAACAGAGAATAATCATGTTAAAAATACTGTATATTTACCTCTTTCAACGAAGTCATTAAGCTTATATGGCCAAGCAGGATGACCTTGTATTTTGTATATTTCAGAAATGGCAACCATGAAGTTAGTCTTTGCTCTTGCTGCTGTTGTAGCCATTGCTGAAGCAGGTGGGTATGGAAAAGGTGGATACGGAAAGGGATATGGTAAAGGATACGGTGGTGGATATGGTGGAGGATACGGCGGTGGATATGGCGGAGGATACGGCGGTGGATATGGTGGAATTATTGGAGGATACGGTGGTGGATATGGAAAAGGATATGGAAAAGGCTATGGAAAAGGCTACGGAGGTGGCTACGGAGGTGGTTATGGCGGTGGTTACGGTGGTGGTTACGGTGGTGGATACGGAGGCGGATACGGAGGCGGATATGGTGGTGGATATGGAGGTAGATATATTATTTTTTGTCTTCACGTAACCACAGCTGGGTAACTTATAAATGTAACCCTATTTTTAGTCCTATTGAGCGTCCTTTGGTGAGACGAGACTACAGTAAAAACTTACCTTACAGTACATATGCAAGAAAACCTTCTTTCTTAAAATTAGTTCGATTTACACATATTTATAAAGTACGCAAAAACTCAAAGTTAAATTGAACAACAAGAGCTCCATAGAAAAGAAAGCAATCGCACCGCTATATAAGGAAACATTTGCGAATAGAAACGGTATAAAAGCCATATGTATATATAAAAAAACTTTTTCTTTAATAAGTACCAAATTCCAGCCAATATATGATTTGTTTAAACATAAATTAATTCAGAAAAAGGCACATAATGCATAAGATACATATACAACGATGGAATTCAAAAACAAGTTAAATCTTATCTCAATCCGTATCCCTCCTAAATTTATAATACAAGCAATTATTGTAAGCCACAACAAATGTAACACATGCTACTAGACATGGTATGAAAAAAATATCATTACATGTTGAAAAAGAAAATGTGAGAAAAGAAAGTGAAAAATATGAAATGTATTTAATTCCACGTTGTGAATTTTTTCTTCTAATAATAAATTTCTGCACCTTCAGAAAAATATTATTTTCTTTTCGAATTCAAAAGTCAAAAGTCCAACATCAATACTAGGAACAGAGAAGTTGAAATAAAAAATTAGTTCCTTGCGTAAATCAGAGTATTCTTTACAATATAGCAAATAGTGTGATGTAGACTCGACTTGGCTCGTTTAATGAACTTCTATTAATGTGCAACATGGAATGCAATATTTAGTCCACACATGTCCCAATCATAAAGTATGGCATTTTCTTTTTTGTTTCTTCACTTTTAAAGATATTTAAGGACGTCGAGCTCCGAACGGATTCAGATAAATTATCAGTCCACCATCTTAGTGAAGAAGAAAGAAAAACGGAATCCATGGTTATTTCTAGAAAGTCGGTCAAACCAATACATCCTCCCTTTAAATGAAAAACCATGATCTTCAAAAAGTTGCGAACCACAAACATTTAGGTTTATTTTTTCTAACAACGGCTTATGGAATGACCACATATACTACATGAAGAAGGCTTTCGCCAGCCTGAATATATTAAGGAGACTTCGGTTTACACTGATTTGCTCGATTTACATTGGAAAAAATATTTTTCCTACATCCGACCCATTCCAGAATATGGGAACGTAGTTTAGGACAATCACACACTATCAGTCGTTAATAAAGTATAAAACGTCCAAATAGAGCCATCTCGAATCGTTACGGGTGGGGAAAAATTAACTTCTGTTAAAAAATTGTACGAGGAAACGGGATGGGATAAACTTTCGGAAAGAAGATAGCATCATAAACTTTTCTTTTTTAATAAGAAAGTTAATATAGAAAAACACCGGAATATTTGAATAATTTGTTACCCGATAAAATAGCCAACCGTCATTATCATAACACGCGCCAATCTTCCAATATGGTAGAAATCCGAGCGAGAACTAATTTTTATTTAGATTATCTCCCCCCTTTCTACAATAAAACTGTGGAATGAAACATAATTTTGCCACGACTCTTAACTTAACAGCTCTAATCAGGGATGCAAGACAAAATATTCAAAATGTTACCAGCCGGGTTTAAGAATCCTTATAGAACAATGATGGTGTTTTGTCCATAACATGTGACTCGCTATTCAGAATTAAAACACAAGAAAAATACAATGAAACCTTATTTTTCAGTTTGTGCCTCTCCGTTCAAGTGTTTGACGAACCTTGAAATTCTCGCGTTGGGATCATTCGAAGTCCGGTTTTGCCTTTGTTGTAAAATATAAGTGTCGAATGTACCAGACACTTGTCCCATGCAGTACACCAAACGAAATTTGCCACAACATAAGTGCATCTGTATCAAAAGTTTCACAATGAAAAATATCATGTTATATATCGTTGGAATTCTAATTTTTTGCCGCAGCTGAAGTTAAAAATTCGTGTTGACTCGAAATAAAAAATTTCCACATAGGGTGTAATGTTAATTTTTTGACTTCGTAAATTTGCTTCATTTTGTGGGTGCAATCAACCAATGGTCTCGGGTAACAAGACATGATAAAATTTATATTTTTGGGGGTTTTATGACAGATAAAAGACGAAATTTTAAGAGTATAGTTGAAGTAAATTGTAGCTATAACACTGAAACACGATATTTATATATGAAAACATGCCATGTTGAGACAGATTGTTTCAATGTCAATAATTTAACAGAGAGGGGTAATGGGAAAATTTTTTGTGCTCAGGAAAACTGAAAATTTAACTGCAGGATGAGTTGCGGCAAAAATTAGAATTCCGACGATATATAATATGACATACTTCATAGCTAAACTTTCGATATATTTGGACTTAAGTCGTGGAAATTTCATTTGGTGTACATTAGTTGTAACTGTGGAATCGAGCGTAACACCTGAACGGAGAAATTAGAATGTTTGTAAAACCAGTGTTATCTTCAGAAAAGTCAGCAACAGACAAAGCGCCATCGAACCCGGTTGATAACATTTCTTTTAAGTTTCGTCTTACTTCCTTGATAAAGAGGGACAAGTGACTGGAAGTTTAAATTAAAAATCAAAACTGAAGGTTAAAGGAAAAGGCAAAAATATTATACAGTTATTAGCATGCAACTGAAAATATTTTGAAAGAGAAACTGTTGTTAGTGCGAAGAAACAACATAATACAAAATCAAATGAGTTCTCCGCCGATGCACTTCTCTGGTTTTCCTAATTCGGGAACGACAGTTTCTGCGGAAACAGAATTGGTGGATTGTCGTCATTTGCCGAATCTTACAGATGGGCTTATTAAATACAATGTACTTACTTTATATTATATCGTGTTCGAAAGAGAACACAAGTTACATAAATCCAATGGGAAGTTTGTGTATGAAGTGATTGTTAATTAATTCTGTTTATAATTTGCAGTCATTATTTAAAAGTTGCCGATTATTCTTGACTGCGTCACGGTTCTTTGAAGTTTGTTGCATTACCTGGAAGTCAATTTTGAACACATTTTGAAAAATTTATGATACAGATTTTCAAGATTTGTTATAACAAATGATTTTTTTTTCAAAAATGAATGCTGAAATTTGCGATGGTATGTATTTAAAGATATGAAACAATTTTGTTTAAAACTGATAATTTTGTCCATTTGTCGGTCTCATTTATGACTTCGAAAACAACAAAGTACAAAAGTCCCTGTTTAGTCATTTATCCCGCCATTGCTTTAATCGCGAATGCTCCGACTGATTTAAATACTAGCAATGTCCGCGATGAACACAAGATGAATGATCGCATTTTCTCCTATATGCATTGCGGATAAGAATTCGTTTGTCATAAATCAAAGGATTTTTATTGAAAAGGTTATAGTACTGGCATTGGTAATTATGGTGGCGGCTTGGGCACATATGGCGGTGGCATTGGTACGTACGGCGGCGGTAGTGCCGTTACGTACGGCAGTAACATTGGTACTTACGGCGGAAACATTGGTACTTACGGTGGTGGCATTGGTACATATGGCGCCGGTGGTATTGGGACATATGGCGCCGGTGTTATTGGGACATATGGCGCCGGTGGTATTGGGACATATGGCGCCGGTGGTATTGGGACATATGGCGGTAACATTGGTACATATGGTGGTGGCATTGGCGGTTATGCAGGAGGCATTACATACGGTGCGCCAGTATATTCAACAGGAGCGGGATTATCAAACAATTATGCGTACCAACAGACTGGCATTTACTAGGTAAGTAGATGTATTTGTGTATGTTCTAGCGAATGCGATCGTAGCTAATACACCTGACTTTACGCATCCTGTATAATCCTGCCTAACATCATCCCAAATCTGGAACAAATACGGCTAGGACGCGAACATTAAAACATTTATTGATGTATTCTGTTGGTTTGCGATTTCAAACAAATATCGACATTATTTCCAGTGGCTCCTTAATGTAATCATCTTCTTGCCTCTCGGGGGCTCACTTTCTATATATCATGAGAGACGTGCCGCTGGAATAGGTAGAATTTTTCAGCTTAAGAATATATGATAAGGTATGAAAATCATAGTGAAATATATGTTGAGGTTATTAGTCTTAGCAAAAAAGCTTGTTACAGGCACGTAAATTCACACAATTGATAGTATGGCTGTCAGCATGTGTTTAGGTCGCCTTTTTCCATTCAATATATGAAAAGGTGTGCACTTTTTAATTAAGGAAATATATGAAAGGGGTGCGTGTAGAGAACCTCAGCCGCACACCCCTACCAGAAAAATTGCTAAGTGTCCCCAGTCTTGTCTATTCTTTTCTCATTTAAAGCAGGTATGACCTTCACTTGCTTCTTAAGAGAAAAAAAAACTTGTCGAACTTTTCAGCGTCTCTTATGTAGATGATACAACGAAACAGTATCAAACAAACATCTACAAGATATCGTTATGCCTTCTACAACGGACAAAGACCCACGTCGTGAGGCGAGCTTGTAAAAGACCACGAAAAATAACATTCTCATTTTCGATCGCATAATTCTTCAAATCTGCTTCTTTCCTCTCCTTGGAATCAGCAATAAAAAGTAATATTCGTCTTCCATCCATCATTAGCAGCCTGGTATATAGAGTTTTATAACTCATTCGTTATTTTGGGGGTTCATTCAGTATCTGATTTTTGGACAGTCTTGACACAAAGGCCTTCGATAGTAAAATATTGTGGTCGTCATCAGGACATAGTTTGTCGTTAAACAGTTTTTCAAAGTGAATGCAGAACTATTCCCTGTGCAGGAGACAGTTATTTTTCCCTATATAAAACCAGCGCTGGAACCAGGATTATGCTAACTTAAAGTATTTAAAATATACTATCAATGGTTTCTATATAATGCCAGTGCTGAATGTCGGTTTCCAACTGTTTATTTTTGTTAATTCAACAAGAGGCCCCTTTTTCTTTTCCTGTCTCCATTTTCATTAAATAAACAGAACTATTTTATTCCAGAGCAACTGACTTTACCAACTTTTTATGAGAGATTCGTATGGTTAATTTTCATGGCTGACAGTATTCAATCTTGTATTTTTCATTGTTCGTGTCCTCGGTCTTGTTATCTTGGGATTTGGTCGTTTATTTTCTCTCGTAATATTTATATGATATAAGTTGTCTTTCTGGCAATTATTACATTTTTTAAAAATTTTATTATAATTATGGGGCGAGACTTTATTAAGAATTGTCTTGTATTTCACTTTTTTCCTATTAAGAGAAGACAACCTGCTGCAATTTCTTTTCAATCGCCAAGACTTTGTTTTGGATTGCGTTGTAGACGGGTCACTTACTCTGACAAGATAGAAAAATGTCCAGACAATTTCCTTTTCCTTACAGAAAATAGCTCAAATTCCACTCGTGTTTATTGAAATAACAAATGGTGTTTGTAAAAATTCTGAATTTATCTTTTGACATTAAATAGACAATTTACATACATTATCATCTGGAATATAACACGAACTGAATCTAAAAAACTGTTAAACCAATTTCATTTCATTACCCACCCCACACACAAGCACTTGTTTCTCGTTCTTTGTTTTTACTATCCACACCTAACCACAGAAACAAAAAATGAGAAACAAGTGCATGTTACTCACCCCAAATATTATAGAAATGTTCTAACGAAGCTTATATTCTGTTTGTTTATTACAGGTGCTGTGCAATATTCGAGACGAGCAAGACAACACAGGAATACCTTCCAGGATATGGTGCTGTTTCTTTAAAATTAAAAAATTGCAAAAAAATGGTTTTCTGTTTATTTAGACCAAAAAGGCCCAATTAAAATTAAAAAAAAATATAAAGAATAAATTTAAATTATAATTTTGTTTTTCTGTGTAATAGGTGGTTATGGTGGCGGATATGGAAGTTATGGTGGGTCCTATGGCGGACTTAACTATGGTATTCCAAGCTACTCCTCCTCATACATGGGCGGATCATACCTGCCAAGCTACAGTAGTGGCGGCTACATAGGTGGATACAATACTGGAACTTACCTGCCGACCTACAGCACAGGATCCTACATGCCAACTTACAATACAGGCTCTTACCTAAGCACTGGAACATACGCCCCAACTTATTCTGCTTCCCTGCCTGTGTACAACTCTGGGTCATATTACCAAAGTCCAGCCTACTCCACTAATACTTACTTACAAGGGTAACCAGACTAAAAATGTAAGTTTTGGACTTTATCATCAAATGCTTAAAGTTTAGCATTTTAGTCTTGCAAGTATCATTTTTAACCCGACTTTTATTTTTTGTATATTTATATCCACGGAAAGATGGTATCAAGACGCACATTACCATTTTGTTAACCACGTAAATCTTTAAAAATTTGTACTAAATGTAAATCGGCGTAAATTATATAACACCACTAACTCTATTCATTTTCTTACGACAGTGTACTGAAAATAACATCTACCCTTAAAAATAATTATATATCTATATATATCAATGTAAATAATGCTCCCATGTATCCTAAATTTTAAATCGTGGTGGACAGCCGTTGACTTTAAATATTATGACTGACAAACCCGTCCAAGTGAACGCGTAGCATCGAACATATTCTAATGAATTATTTCTTTTCAGGATGGACCATTTATTCACTCAGGATAATTTTTGGAAGCAGCAAGGATAAGAGTGTATGAATCTAGTTTATTTTTATATAAAATAAAATTATAAAATGATTAGCCTTACTACTTCGAATAACATATGTTACATGTATATATATTATATACAACTAATTTGGCATTACATATCGTATCTGATTCAAATGATTTACTGTTACATTAGGTGCCCAACGTAGGTTGGTTAATGGTTAGAGTCATAATTCCCGTCTCTCATGAGAATCAAACGCTTAACAGAAACTTCCGTTAATTGACGAATCAGCGAGTACCGATGGGCATCAGAATTGAAAGTCTCACAACAGGAATACTGAATTAAGTATGAGAATCATTTCTTGTTTACGGAATAAATTACCCAAACTAGTGTCCACTTAGGCCATGTTTGATTACAACGAATCCAAAACCAGTTTTCAAAACCGGTTTCATAAATCATCCCATTGAATTCAAACGCTGAATCTAAAACCGGATTTGAAAACCTGACACTTTAAAAGGTCCAACTGAAGTCAAAATATAGAAAACCGATCGGCCTTTAAAATATAGATAATATCTTTTTTTCTTCAATAAATTATTGCCCCCTAAATATGAGATTGCAGACACCCATTTCTGATATACAATAACGTATAAAATTCTGTTTTTGTCACAAATATATTTGAAATGAAATTATTTATGCAGTTTTTTGTATTGTGACTTGTAAAAGCGTACTACTATTAAAAAAATGTTGAATTTTTAGTTTAGCATCATATGCAGGACAAGAGAGCAACGATTTGCTAAAAATATATTTATAAACAGAGGAAAATATGTTAAATCTTGTTTTGCCTTGGTGATATTCGGGTGCAACCTAAATGAAACTAACCAAAGTGTTAAATATTCCAATATTTATGAATTCTCAGATAAATCGTATCTAGCTTGCCATACAGTGAATATCAAGTTATTAGTTTATAATAATTTTTATAACCATAATGCTTATTCAAACTCTGTGGATATTTTTGGAAAGTTTCTTTCTTAAAGGTGTTTTGAACTTTATTCTGAAGACAAAAAGGAATGTAAAAGTATTATGTATAAAACATAACATTTTAACTCAGTCTTCAAATTAACTCTCATTTAATATAAAAACATTGACTATATTTTTATATGTCTGTCTTTGTAAGTCAAAGCAATCGAATCTTCTTCTATAAGATATATATCAGCTCGCTTTACACCCTATCCCATCCGTATCTTAATGTTGTAATGTTCTCATTAAACTGCAAAAGTTCTACTTACCGTGGTCAAAGACGGACCCAGACTTTTGGAAAGGTGGGGGGGCAACTTGCCAACACATACTTTTTCATAAGAGGATCTAATTTTTGGAAAGGGGGACCTGCCAATACATACTCGCCTGCATGCAAAACAAGTGGTTAAAATCATTTTTGCATTTTTAAAAGGGGCGGCCTGGGCCCATAGGATCCCTGGATCCACCACTGATGGTAGCAGTCGATAGAATATATACGTACAGGTTTATTACTGTTGATTAATTTAAATAGTCGTGATATTTCAGAGGCGGATCAATTGGTGGAACCAAGGAGGGACCCGGAACATTCAAGTTAAAATATTTTAATGGATTTTCGACAAGTTTTTTGTGGACCTCGTTTTTTTTTTACCGAAAAGTGTATTCAGCCTCAATATCCCCCCTTTCGGTAAATCTGGAACTGCTACAGTAGACATGAAATTTTGTGGTGGAAATGTAAAGAAGTAGGTCCGCTAAGCCCCGTATTTGGCCCAAATATTAGATTTTTAAACAAATCAATAAGTCGGTGTGAAAATGCTGTTTAATAACCATTTTTTAATGATTGATAACTTATATAATTGTCATAATTTCGACGGAACAGCAGGGCACATTTGACTATGTCTATGTTTGTAAAAATGCCAAATGTTTGGAGGTTTTTTGTTCAAAATAGATATGAGTGCACAAAAACATCACGAAGATATTTTAGCAAAACATTTTTGTACTTTGTATTTTGTTCCCAGTTCGTATAGATCTGTAATTGTGCAAAGTTTGGTTCTGATATTTTTTTGTTAAAAAGCGATCTTTATCAAAATCGACAAAATTTTGTATCAAATTAAGTAATTTCTTAGTATTTCACAATTCAAGCAATTTCTATGTACCATGCGACCGTCGTACAACCAGTTAAACCCCAAAAACTGTTGGATTGCCAAGACGTTTTTTTTTTCAATATAAACGATATAGAAAAATAGATACTTAGCCACTTTTCATTTTAGCCAAATTTTTGGGCCAATAAAATGGCTTAACGACCCTGGTCGTTTATAAAATTGCGGAAACGTAAATTTTTAGAATTTTTCAAATTTCTTAATGAACAGTAATTATACACTCCATATCATATAATTATTTTTCAGACTTGTGCTGCACGTGAACAATATTATCGATTAATAAACTTTACGTCTACAACATACATGTATTGTCAAAAATATATTCATGTTAGCTTTGGATTATCAACTTTTATAATACTGAAATTTGATATTGCGCGCGACGGGTAAACACATCCCGCCATCTTGAATCCAAGAAAATCTAACTTCAGACCAGGATTCGTGGTTTGTCGAAACCGGTTTTGGATTCGAATAATATAACACCTTGGTTTATAAATCCTGTTATCAAAAAGATTATATCAAAGGTCACGACCTTTACCAACGAAAAGCTATAAATAGATTAGAGTAATCTGTAGGTGAAGTAAATTCTATATTTATACGATAATTTAGTTTTGCGAAATGTTTTGCCTAATTGTGTTGCAAAGTACAAGTTACTGGGTTGATATAGTTTATACGTAGGAATTTCAGTTAATGTATTGTTTGAAAAGATTATATAACTTTATTGCTTCTGGTTAAAAATTGTGTCCCCGAATACATGGAATAAACCCCCGTACTAACCAAGAAATATTGTATATGCTATACATACAAAGTAAATAAATTAAAGGGGATCTCAGTGAGAGTACCTTTCGGGCGATGTTTTGGAATATTGTAATTCGTTTGAAACGAGAAAAAGCGGAGGTCAGACAAAAAAGGGGAAAAACGATGGGCACAACAATTTCAAGAACAAGAACAAAACAGACATTAATACTTAAAGTGAACAATGGTTCGAGTATATACTCGGGTCTTTCTTTAAAGCATAGATAACTAAACTTATTTTCAGTATTTGTGATTCGCTAATAATATTGAAACATGAGTTTATATGACTTGAAGCAAACAAACTGGAAAAATGTATTAAAGGAAGAAATTCAGATTGGCCAATTTTACCTCCACCTACATTGATGCTGTTTTGACATTATTTGGTTAATTTAACGTTTGTCTCTAAATATAAGTGGACAAAATCTCAAGCATATTTAGAATGAGTGCATGCAAGTTTAAAAAATACATAAATGTAGGAATAGGACAAAAAGGTCAATCGCTTTTGATTCTCATCAGAAAATGGATGGGTTGATTACGAATACACCTATTTGTAGCGGTCGTAGGTCTTCTCTTTTTGAGATATACGAAAGGGGCCATTTACGTGTAAGGAATGTGCTATTCTCGAAACACGTCACAAACTATGGTCTACGGACAGACTTTCCTCATGCCCTAACGAGAGTAATTCCCCTATCCATTACCTAGATAACAAGCTGGGTCAGCTCTGTAAGTCAAGCCCCGGATACTGTTCCAGTGCCCAGAGTGTAAAATTAAATAATTTTATCTTCATCAACAGTCTCAACGAATAAGTCTCTTATGAAAAGAAGAAACGTTCAGTAAAACCATGGACACCAACAAATTTGATTTATACATATATAGAAAAAGCAGAAGTGATATGATTGTCTATGAGACACCATAAAAAAATGTTTAAATTATAAATATCTACAGGTTGCCCTAAGATCTTCAATAATGAACACATATCAAGCTCAGTAAAGGCCCTAAAATAGAATGTGATGATATTCAAATGTAATAGGAGCATTATCTGTACAGATCACTGTGGCCTATCACCTATACGGCGTGAGTTCTCGCCTGACTTTGTACCATACAAAAACGGGTTGA
>JARWCS010283047.1:0-13095 GCA_034783895.1 Geukensia demissa
CCATGTTGTTCATTTGTTTTTTAGTTTTTAGTGTTGTGTTTTTGTCGTTTTGGTCTTGTCCTCGTTGTTCTCCGGAGCTTGTCAGTACTTTTACATTTTCCCTTTTCCTCGAATATCCCCTTGGTATTTCTTGACACATTTTATGTTGAGGGCGATTTTTCATAAAAGAAACACAAATTTGGAAATAATCGAGAGGTTCTTTTAATACTCCAAAAAGGCTGGCAAAGTTTAGAGTAAGTATTTAAAATCTTAAAAATTATATATTGGATCTGTTGGCATTTATCAAAACATCTCTGTTCATTCCGCAAACGTTTACTTATTTCAGTTTAACGTGATTAAAACTCATAAAACTGTTATCTGATTCTTTGTTTTCCTGAGTAATTTTGTCTGACCAACAAATGTTGCTACTTTCTCTAGCTTCTGTTATGTTAAACTCCCCTTTAATATCATATCACAACCTGTCCATTTAACCTGCAAAACTTAGATGCCGTCTTTTAGCTAAAATGTACAGTATCAATTCACGTTTATTTCTGTCTTTTCGTCTGTATGCAATTGTGGTCTTTTTCGGTTAATCATAGTTTACATTTGTCCTCTTGTGATTGTCAAGGGCACTTTTATTATTAGTGATATATTAAGGGCTGCATTTTCTGAGTTTCAGATAAACCTTAAGGAAATATTTGAAATTAACTAAATATTCAAAACGGATGATTCTGTCTGCCCCTTTGGTATCTTCGAATTCCTTTTGTAAATGAAAAACACTATATATATTTCATATATCCAGTATGCAGAAAAAAAAAAAAAACAAGAACGTAATCTATTGAGGGACCAGACTTTTTTCTTTGTTAAGATGGATCCGTTTGTTTATATGACATTGGCTTTGTTCAAATAAAACAATATGTGGCATTAAAGATATTTTTCTAAACATAAATTGTCAATGATAAAAAGAGTTAATAGAAATTTTTGCTTAGTTCAATGGTGTACGGCAATACAATTTGTTTTCAATTCATCCCTATTTCGGAAAAAGACAAAAATGTGTAACATATGTAGAAATGGCCGTTTAAGATGATTAGGTTTTTAAAGATAAGTTATTTAAAAGATATAACCCTCAATACACAAATGAATTTCCATTTCTCTGAAATCCATTCATAAAACAACAAAGTTTTAATCGTGTAATTTTCATCTCTGATTGTTCAACAAAAGTGTCTTCTTTGTTTATTATAAGTAGTATTTCCTAAAAATGAACAAAATGCTTTCCGGCTAAAATTGGCAGTATTGTTTTTTTCCAGAATGACATACTGCAATAATATACAATATATAATCTTGTTATTTTCTTCCGCAAGAATTGCAATTTTACCTACAAAAATGCATCAAATATTTTTTGTCATTTGGCTAACACTGAAAATACTCACCTTATTTGATAATTGTATATCAAATCATCCGCTTTTCCAGAAGATATCAATTGGAAAGAATGTAGAAACCTAAGTTTGACTTTGCGAACTCATTTAGATTTACGAGTTGTGGGTCTCTTTTACGAAATAATATTAATATTCCCATTTATAAAATAAAAATGAAACAGAGTAAAAAATCAAAAGCTACCACAAAGAATACTCTCATTTATTTGTTTTAAATAACACGAGAAGTTTGAAAATGTTTCCACATGGCCCCTGTATATGTAAAGTTTGGTTGAATACAGGAGATTGAAACAGCCAATCCCATACTGTGCGCCGTTTATAATCGCAGACAGTATACTAAATGTTTTGCCATGGCTTAAACAATGAAGCCAGAGCTACCAAGGCTATGAATAGTAAGAAAAGGCTCATATTACAAGATTTGTAACTTTACTTTATGGCATTTTTATAATGCACAGTGTCCTTTGTGAATTTGTAATCACTGTGAATTTGTAATCACTGTGAATTTGTAATCCCTGAAAGCTTTTATTTTACCCTACCTCTAACCATTTTTTGCAGCAATACGACTCAAGAATTATTATTGGAGCGTTTCGAAGTTCTATCGCAGCAGATGTTTTTTGTGAGGTAAATAATATCAATTGTGTGTTACGTGTACATGTATCATCTAGCGGAATCCCGCGCAAGAAACAATCAGAGTTGACCAGTTCATATAAACTTACAAACTGATACAACCATAGATGAATCAAACCAATAATAGACACATATATATTATTAATGGATAGACTTAGGGGGAAATCCGATATACAGTTAATGCTACTTTATTTCATATCAAACATTATAATATGTCGTTGATAATTTCAATAAATATCTGTCCATTTACAAATATTTTTAATATCCCCTGAGTAATACACTCTCTTCAAAGTTACATTTTTGATTTATGTATTTCAATCATTTTAATTGCAAACTACGGAAAACCTGTTTATTTAAATCAAATAGAATATTTGTAGGATTTTGAGGGTTGATAATTATTCTATAGACTTAATTGTTCTATTATAATATGTAATTTGTTTTCTTGAAATCATTCGTCAAATAAGTTTTTCTGTCATCAAATATTTATTTGCGTATTCTTTTTAGGTTTACAAGCAAGGTCTTTATGGGAAAAGGTACACTTGGATTTTGACTGGTGCATCTATATATTTGAGATGGATACAGAATTTAGATGAAAACGAAATACCCTGTACAAGACAGAACCTCTACGATGCTACTAATTATATGATCACGCTGGACCAGAACACGCTTAGTACCGATAACCTTACTACTTTTTCTGGAAGGGTAAAATGATAAAGAGTAAATTGTATAGATTTCATTCCCTGCTACAAATTAATATGATATTAAACTACATACAAATTCTGCCATCAAAGCCCATGACTGACTTTACATAGTATTTATCAAAATACTTCATATTTATAATATTTTAGGTTGAAAACCACACATTGAAACTTCTCATTCTTGTTAGATATATTTACATATAAAATTTAGTAATAAAACGAAAAAAAGCATTTTGTTTCTCTGAAACAAAGTTAACTTACTAGGTCATTATATAGCAAGTGATGTATTATATGAGGGAGTAATCCGTAATGTTTAAATAACAAACATATAATGTACCAAAGAAGAAGATATGGTATGGTTGTCTTTAAGACAGCCATCTAAAACGTGTAAATCCCAAATTTCTTCAGGCCATCAAAAAAGGGACATATTTTCACACCCAACGGCAATCTGTTAAAGGCCCCAAAAATAAAATGTAATAATACTCAAATGGAAAAACGTGTGGCCATACAATCAAACATGTAACAAAATCGTTAAAATAACAGCAACGAAACAACACAATCCACTGGATCCGGGAAAAAAATGTGTTGGGGTTACTTTTGTTTGTAAACCTTCAATTTTAGAAGTCGATACAAACTACTCACAGAATTACAAAAATCAAGAGGCAGTTAAAAATTAACGCGTTTTGAATGGCTGTCTCATGAACAACCATTCCACATCTCCTTTTTCTTAACAACATGATATAACAACTTGGAAAAAGAAATTCCCGTTTCTGCGGAGAGTCAATGTTGAAAAATGACAATTTTCAAAGACCTTTAAAATGTTAGAAAGATATCCTTTATGTATAGATTAATTGAAATAACTGAGAAGTCCCGGTTGTGTGTAAATTAACAAGCTTTATTTAACATATTTTGATGAAAGTTTGGGTGTGATATCCGTTTTTGATCGGATATTTAACAGATACAACCGAAATTCAAAATTATGTCTTTAGATATTTTACAGAATTTAGTACATGTTTTAACTAACTGATGGTAACGAAATTCTTGACTAAATATATTGCTGGTAAGAAATACGTTCATTTAAATCTCAGGAATTACGACATATGGTAAAACGGACAAATTGAGAAATATATTTAGAAGTAAGAATATGGTATATGTACCAGAAAGTCTAATCCACATCTTTTGTGGATTGTGTACTGCATAATTATTCGTTAAGCTGTTACCTTTAGGTCGCCATATGAAGAAGCTTAGGGGATGTCCCCATCAATTAAGGGATAAATTCACAATAGGGGATTAGCAATTTGCTCTGGTCGTAATTGTGTAATGGCGAACAAGAATTTTTTGAAAAACTTAATGTACCCATAGAATACACAGCTGATATTGATTTTATCTTTTGATCAAATGTCTAAGGTAACTTTTAAAAAATGTCGTCAAAAATCTTCGGGTGACATTTTTTTTGAAATTTTATTATTTTCATGACATACCCACTGCATTGCCACATTAACATCCATTATGTTAACACCTTTTATATAAAAAAAAAGATATTCTCTACCTATAAAATCAGTTTTTATGCAAATATTACGTCATACAATTTTGTCTATGTAAACTGTGGGTAATTCTAAAGGTGTGTAGGCAGAAGAAACTTGTGACGAATTTCGCCTCTAAAAGAGATGTCAAACACTGTGGTTGAAATGTTACCGCGAGATTCAGATTTATATTTATCTCAAACTGCTTATCCTAGTCGTATTTAAAATCGAGACTCGTGTGACAACGAATTAAATACAATATAAAGATGCAACATCATGTTGATACACTACAAGAGGTTACAAAAAATCCGGAATTTGATTTCCATCACCGGCCGGCATTGGAAGAATTTTGTCGCATTCGAACTTAACTTTCAAAAATTGTCATTTTTGTTTAATATTTCGCTTTCTTCATCATTACCTAAAGAGTGATTTACGTTTTGTTTTCATATTCGTCAAGATTATGATTTTTATACCCCCCGCAAACATAGTTTGGGGGGTATATAGGAATCACCCTGTCTGTCTGTCTGTCTGTCTGTCCGTCCGTCTGTCCACATAGCTTGTAAGCGCATCTCCTCCTACACCGCTCAACGGATTTCAATGAAACTTTACATGAAGCTTAGACACAATGTGTAGATTTGCATATGGGAAGATCATTCATCGTGCTTTATTCCAAGGGCAGATAATTCAACTTAAGTGATAGGGGAGTGGGGGTATCCTTTGTGAGTTTTGCTCACAGTATGTCTTGTTTCAATTGGCCTAATGCAAGGGCTTAAGCATGACTGCGAAACTCGATGATCTTAACCAAGTAAAATTAACCATGACAGATTAAACATGCTTTCCAAGAATGTCATGCCATGTACAGTACATAAAAGAATCTACCAAGTACCAACCCTAATTTTCAGAAGCATGTTACTGCAAATACAACAGTTTTTTTTTAATTTATAAGAAAAAGAAGACATCTAGCATAAATTAATGCAATGGAGACCACACTTCATCCACCAGACAGAAGTTATTTAAGAAACTAGAGGCCTGCAACAAGGATGGAATCCCACTCCTTGTGACGACTGCTGAAATGTCCCAAACAACAAAAGTTGTATATGTCAGAAAAATCAAATTAAACAAATCCTGCTTTAAAACACAAAAAAGATAATTAATTTGCACAAAAAAACAGTGAGACTAACCAATGACCTCAAGTTCTGACTTTGGACAGGTGCATGAAACGTGGTAGAGTTAAACATTTATTTTGTATGACTGATCATCCAATATATTAAAAAAGTTTCTGATATCAATCCAAATTTTTATTTCAGTGAGGATACAAAAGATGTATATGCAATTAGTATTTTGTGACAGAATTTTTATGATATTATTATTCATATGATTTTATATTTTCAGACATTGATTGAGATCCGTTCACATGGACATACAGAATTGAAGCTGTGACTGTTTGACAAATTCAGGAATTTCTACAATAGTTTATTAAAAAGAAGTAAGTCAAGTATAAATCTTTTTTTTTTTGGTCTACTTTTTTAACTCGCTTGCCCTAAAAGGCCATGTGAGCTTTTGCCATCTTTTGGCGTCCGCTTAATTTATTGCGTCATTTCCCATTATATGTGTACATGTAAGGCCAAAAAATATGGTAGGTTTTCATGTCATTTTTCCATTAATGCTAAATCATTGTTTTTTATTTTGTGAAATCTGCAAACAGTCCATACTACCATAAATAGATCTTTAGTCAAATGGAGATAATCCAAATTATAAAAAAAAATATATATATATGTAATATGGTTTGCTTATAGTATAATTTTGATGCAGTAAGGATTCAGAAACAATCTTCCTCTTAAATTGCATTTGGTTTTAAAAATTATAATTCAGATATATTTCTTTTCCAGTCAGACACAGATATTGCCAGAAACAGTAAATCTATAAGCAGAAGAATCAGCTGTTATAGATGTAATGTATAAAAGGTATACATTTTAATGGAACGCCAATAGGCATCCACATAAATTTTCAACAGCTTAAACTCAAAAACCACTTATGGGAGTGATTTGAAATTTGATATGCAGCTTCAGCATCACGAGTTGTATTGTGTATTCGACTTTCATGGACATCACATTAACTTGTCAATTTAAATGATTCTTTGATGAGAATACTTTTTTTCTTAACCTGCAAGAAGTAAAGCATTTTGTAAATAATTTTTAAAATTTGAAAATATTTTTTTCTTTGCCTTATTATTGGACTTAATTTTGTGTGAGTTGGGGGGTTAACAATTGTCTTTAAGCCATATTCTGTTCGAAGTTATTCATATTTTGCACAATTTACTTTGCAGTGATTTATGGGTAAAAAGAAAAAGAGGAGTAGAGAATCTGTAAAAGCTAGAAGTAAAAGGCGAAAAGCAAATAAAAAAGAACGGTAAGATTTGTCAGTTTTGTGTTTGCAAATTTAAGCCAGATGAGTGATTATACAATAGTCCGAAAAGACAGTGTTTTGTAAATTTTAGCATCGTACATCTTAATTATTTTCACACAGAACACTCACATCCTACTACAGTTGACACTCATAATCTCAAAGTTGAATGGACCAGGAAAACACAAATTTAAAAGCTTGAATGACAATTATTTGAATAGCAAAGGACAAAACTTGAAATTAGCCACTTCTATATTATTGCGAATTTTATTCTGACGTAGCCGAAAGTATTGCTATTCCATGTATTGATAGGGTATATTTTCTTATTTTCTTCAATGCGTTGAAGCAGTTGATTCACATTCTAGTTTTAATAGTTATAAAGGACTGCAACTCCATTTAAAAATTGAAGTTTTGCCTGTGCAAAAAATAGCAAAAATGTAATATGTATATATTTTCAGTATTATATGTGCCTTTTCAGTTTTGAAATTATGCTGAAGTTCACCAAATTAGCTGTCCTTTCTCAAAATTGTGTGCAATGATATATGTCTTTTTAAATGCCTACTAACGTAAAACTATGATTGTATCGGACCCTCTCATTTTGTTTGAATATAAGTTTCTGAAACCAATAGACCAATAAGAGCTATATTGTCTTGCACTGACTGTACATTGCAATATATTTCTCTTTCAAAAATTGTTCTAGTTGTGGATAATTTTTTTGAACATTTTGTTTTACAATGTAACACAAGACTGAATACTGCCATGAATTATCTGTACCAATTTATTGTTGATTTAATTGTTAGGTATTTGAAGCAAAAAACAGGGAAAACCTTGACAAAAGTCATAATGAAGAAGTAGATAATGGAACATTTGAAGCTGATTCTGCACAACAACATCCACAAAAACCATTGACAGAGACAGATGAATTTTGGGTTGAGATGATGAAAGACAAGCTATTTGCAGGAATGGTTAAATACCAGAAAAATAAAAGATTTTCTGCTTATTTAAAACAGAAAGCACAGCAACAAGACTTTAATTAATTAGAAAAAATTATGTATGTTAAGTTTTGGTCATTTATAGAAAATGCAGTTGTATGTATGGTATTTCAATAATACACTGATATGTTCAAATCTTACAAAAAAGGTTTGTGAAATAGCCTAGTACAATTTATACAAAGTCCATAATGCAAATATATAGGAAGTATACTTGTGTTAAACCTGTGTTTATATTTTCAATTAACACATGTTGGATTGTTTTTATTGACAAATATTTCACTGTCAGATAATTATTTTTTTATTTCTTTTCTTGTGATGGAGCTGTGCCATTCCTTGAAGTATTGAATGAAGAATGCACACACATGTCTAGTGTGAAGCATTCACATTCATAGATGGTGAAATGGAGATGGAAGGCTTGCACACAATTTTGTTGTGAAGCAGCCACCTCTCTTAAGTCTGCTAAGAGGATTGGCTTTCCAGCATACATTACTGATTTTATTATATTTAAAGGCCAATATTTTTCTCATCATGGAGATGCAATGTAAAAGACGTCGCAAAATATGTTCACATTGTGGTGCTGAATTTTCTGATCGACACGCACGCAGACATATGTTAATGTGCACTAACAAATATGAAAATAATGAGGTTCAGTTTGACAGTGAAAAAAATTCTGAAATTGATCAAGATGTAGATTGCATTGAAAAGACTTACATAAGTGAGGATGAGGATTTAGAAATAGATTATACAAAATATTTTAAAGGGCGAAATTTCAGTGAAATTAATAATTTAGGTGAGGAAGACATTAGAAGTTATTTTGATAATTTTCAAAATTGTGATGATTTACTTGAAGATTCAATTGATGAAGTTTCTGATTATGAGTTATCGGATGATGATGTTGATAGTAATGTGAATGTCAGTGTAAATAATACTGTTGTTTCTAAGGTAGAATATCAGACTTATTGTTTTTGTCGTATGTTAATGCTGTGGCAGTGTGTTAATTATATATCAGATTCAGCTGTGTCATTTTTGTTAAAAACTGTGTTCATATTTTTACGTTTTTTCTCAACAAAATCAGCAGAAGTAAGAGAAACTTGTGATATCTTTCCTCAAAATTTGTATGCACTGACAAAAGTTCTAAAAAGAAGTGCAGAAGATTTTCAGAAACATGTTGTTTGCATCAAATGTTTTTCATTGCATGACTATGATAATTGTTTTTTAGTGATTGAAGGTAGAAAAGTTTCTAAAAAATGTAATTTTGTGTCTTCCAAATCATCGCCTTCATTATTTAAGAAAGCAATGTGATCAGTTGTTGTTAACAGAGGTTGCAAATGTTAGTTTACATAAACTTGTTCCTCTAAAAATGTTTTGTTACAAATCTATAGAGTCAAGTCTTAAACGCCTTGTTAATAGATCAGATTTTGAATCTTTATGTGAAAAATGGCGAAACCGCGAAACTCAGCCAAATGTATTTTTAGATATATATGATGGTAGAATATGGCATGATTTCAATGGGAGTAAATATGATTTTTTTTAAAACAGAAGGTAATTATGGATTAATGCTTAATGTAGATTGGTTTCAGCCATATAAGTATACTAATTATTCTGTAGGTGCAATGTATGTAGCATTTTTAAATTTGCCTAGGGAAGACAGGTTTAAAAGAGAGAATGTGGTATTGTTAGGTATTATACCAGATATGAAATCTGAACCTCCAACAAATACTTTTTTATATCCATTTGTACAGGAACTTAAAACTGCTTGGGAAGAAGGGTTCGAAATGTACTCTTACATGTCACCACAAACTTTAAAATGCTTCAAATTGGCACTTCTTTGTGTTGGGTGTGTGCCTGCCAGTAGAAAATTATGTGGATTTCTTGGACACGCAGCAACAATGGGCTGTAATAAATGCAAAAAAGAATTTCCTGGAATGGTTGGAGAGAAAAACTATGGCGGTTTCCAACGATCAACCTGGCAAAAGAGAGACAACAATTCACATCGAGAAGAATGTAGACTCATACAGGAGACCACCAGTAAAGGAGACAAACAAAAACTAGAAAGTAAATTTGGAACTCGTTACTCATGTTTGCTAGAGCTTGTGTACTTTGATCCAGTAAGAATGACCCCAATAGATCCAATGCATAATCTGTTTTTGGGAACATCAAAGCATATGATTTCAGTCTGGAAATCAAAGAAGTTATTGAATGATGAACATTGTAAACATATCGAAAGTAAGATAGAACCATTTAGTTGTCCATCGGATATTGGGAAGTTACCTAAGAAATTTGCTACAACATTTGGATCTTTTAATGCTGATCAGCTGAAGAACTGGACATTACTTTTTTCTATATATGCATTAAAAGAAATTCTACCATCTGATCATTTAGAGTGCTGGAGAAAGTTTGTGCTGGCATGTATCAGGTTATGTTCTAGGTTTATTTCAGCAGACAATGTTAAAGTTGCTGATAGATTGTTGTTAGATTTTTGTGTAAAAATATGGAGAAGATTTTGTGACTCCAAATATGCATCTGCATGTGCACTTGTTAGATTGTGTACTTGATTATGGCCCAATATACTCTTTTTGGTTATTCAGCTTTGAGAGAAATAATGGAATATTAGGAGCTTATAAAACGAATAAAAAACATTGAAGTTCAGATCATGAAACGGTTTTTGAAAGAATCTTGGGCAAGAGAAAAAGGTGAAAGCATGGAGAATGAGTTTATGCAATTATTTGATGAACTTTCTGGTACTACACGAGAGAGGGGTACATTAGGTGAAGTAAATTGTATGCTTCAGCCTAGCAATGTAAATAGGTCATCATCAAATTTTGCAATCAGAGAAGCTGCTTGGGAATTATGTGATGGAATATTTTTTCCAAAAAGTAAGCAAATCACATTGACTGATCGTGATATTTTTCTTTTAAATCAGTTTTATGTTGATCTTTATGATTTGAATGATGAATCTATTATTTGTCCTTCTAGCATTAAAAGCAAAGAAGTTTATTTAAATGGATCAGTTTTAGGCTGCAGACATAGTAGGAGTGCACGTTCTTCATTTATTTTGGCATTTTGGTGTAATGATGAGGGAAATATTGACCATGACAATAATGATTTTTTTCCTCATCCTGGGCAAATTGAATATTTTTTGAAGCATTGTCTTATTGTAAATGGTGTTTCTAAATATCATTATTTAGCAAAAGTTAGTTGGTTTAAAGAATTACCTGATGCACTTCGACATTATTATGGAAAACCAATTGAAGTGTGGTCTTCTAATTTGTATGTGCAAGAAGGATCTGCTAGTTTTATACCAGTTCACAGGATAAGGTCTAGATTTGTATTTGCAAAAGCAACATTAAGAAATAAAGATGTTTTAGTTGTATCTCCAAGAGAGAGACATATTATGTAATTTGCTAGAATATCTGTTACAAATGCTAAAATAATCTTGTGTGAGAAAATCGCCTCCTGTAATTATATGGCAAAGAAAGATAACTCTTGTGAATTTCTGAGTAGTGGAATAAAATGAAAATAAAATGGGATGGGACTCAACATCAGTAAATTATTCTTGTCTGTTAAAAAATTTGGATAATTTCCAGTATCAGTTTTAAATATTATGCATTGGTTTTGATAATTACTACATTTCAAAACAGCAAAATATATGTTAAAAAATGTCAAGGGTTATCTATCAGATTCTTTGTAGATATTGCTACTTGTAAAGTGATTATTATGATGAAAAATATTGCTTTGTGAAATTAAAAATTCTATGTTAATGACAGTTGGAACTTAAGAAATCAGGACATTACTTTCATACCTAAACCATGTTCTAACAAAGTTCAATATTGTTAATTATATGACTAAGGAAACAAATTTGTATAATGTTTTTTTTCTGTCGATTTTGTTTTTAGATATGCTATTACTGTATCATGCAAAAATTGCATTAAATAGTTTTCTTAAGTTTTATGTTATTCTTCTTATTTCCCAAATTGTTTGCTCCTTTAGTTATAATGACATTTACCCCCATTATGACTCTTCATATGCCAGACCAAACACAATTAGCTGTACTTCATTTGCAAGACATGAAAAATGTCCTTAATATATAATATAATTTATTATGGTTGGAGCTTTTCTCAAATTAATGGTGATTTACTTTATTCCAAATGTGCATTGCATTAAAGTCTTGTGTATATGTAGCAGGGTTCATAACAAATATCAAAACATTTCAATGGGTTGATGCAAATCATTAAATATTCTTGGGTTTTGTATGTACCACAAGCTGTAATTTAGTTTGAATACATTTTCTGTTGTGTCAAGTTTCCTTCATCAATATACATGTACATGAATATAACTAGTGCTTTTATTCACTGCCAATGCTAAGTGAAAACCTTAGTGTTAAAACAATTTTTTGTTGTTCCATATAACTTTAAAGATTTATAACCTGTATATTCAGGTTTGTCATTAACCATATGGTGCACATATAAAATGTAGATGGTAAAATGGGATAAACTACTGAACCTGTGGCTTTTGTTTCACCTGGAAAGAAAAAGTCATGTAAGCAAGCCTATATCCATCCAAATTCCCTTGCCATCGGCATCAACAATCAGGTTAACCCTGGATTCAAGTTTTTTAAAACTCAAATGTATTGAATGCTTGTGGAATTTTCAGATAATTGGTCAGCAGCTTATTCATGGTCAAAACCTTGTATCCACGGCAACATTTTGAAACATTTTAAAAAATTTTATTGTGATTTTAGGGTTAACTTGGCATTGTTTTTTCCACTGATTTTTTTACTTCTGTTCTACAATAGGACATAGCATCATGCAATGTTTAATAGCAAGAATAGATCACCAATTAGGTAAATGTGACCTGTATTTTACACTTCACCGACTACTTATTTACTATCTTAGGTATTATTGTACATAGGTTCATGTTGTCTTGGATACAGATGTCTTTCAATCAGGGGGCCAAGTATCAGCTGCAGATTTAAATAGGATTACTGTTAACTACATTATGCTTCATTGACTCCTGTTAGAATTTACATCTTATTTAATGCCTAGTGTCCAATTCAAAATAAGTCTATGTAATCTTGCATACAGATGTCTTTAAATGAGGGAGCAAGTATCAGGTACCAATAGGATCACTGTGACCTACAATTTACGCTTCATTGATTTGACCCAAGTATAACGGTTGTGAATATTGTGCCCAGATAAAAATGTAGGCACTTCCTTATGTTTTATGCACACCACTAGGTGCTTGTTGTCGTTCTAGAGTTGTACCACTTGAAATAGCTGGTTAAATGGTAAATAAATATCAACTTGTATAATTATAGCTGGGGCATATGCATCCCATTAACACATGTTCATCAATTCAAAGTTTAGTTGGGGCCTGGGTGGCCGAGTGGTCTAGGTAGTTGATTTAAACTTACCTGTACAGATCACTGTATCCTATCACC
>JARWCS010283157.1:0-13095 GCA_034783895.1 Geukensia demissa
GGTTTTATTATACAAGTTTGTTAATAATGAGAGCCCGCGGTTAAAAATATATCAATTTATAGGCACCTAGAATTTATTTCTATTCTAATATTATAATTATTATAATATTATAATGATAAAAATGAAAAACAATCCCCCCAAACTCCTACCCACCCTACCCTAAAAAAAATAAAGACTTAAAACTCAGTGATTTCACAATATTGGTTAAATAGTCTACGAGGTAGCCTTTTAACTTGTTATTAACATACATTTTAACATTCCCTAAGACCTCCAATAATGAACACATCCACACTCCAAAAAAAATCTGCTACAGATAAATCTAGGTAATAATTGGTGGTGGTTGATAATGTTTATAACGTCGTACACAGCAACTTAATGCTCTCAATCGGACTTCTCTGATGAAACTTGTAGTATTTGTGAAGATAATGCGTTGGTGGAATAATTGGGTTATAAGACATAGTAAAATTGTTGTATCTTGGTCGACTTTGCGTCGTTGATTTGAGATGGTGTCGGTCAAATGACTTTCTGTAATTTGCGGTTTTCTTTTGATTAAACAACGGTTCCGAACAGTACAGACTATTTCCGCTGTTAAGAGATTCTCAGTGCCTCGTCCTACCTCAACACACTGTAACAGGGCTGGTCGCCCATGGGTAACTACGTCGAGGGCGATGTAAGAAGTTAGTTATTTCTTTATCACGCTACCTGGTACTACGGTCGAAGTTCCAAACTCGGCAACAACTAATGCTGTTTTGAGGAAGGTTAAGTGACCGAGTATAAAAATGAAAATGCTAGGAATTTATGATGTTGATTAAGGCCCTGCACAACAACTTAATGCTGTCAGTCGGATGGTATGGTGAACTGAGGAAGACGTTGGTGTTGTTATTTTGACGGATGCGTGTTTTATGTTGGTACTGTTGTGGGTAAATGTTGCTCGGTTTTCGGTTGGGTGTCGGTTTGGGAGTAGTTGGGTTGAAGTTTGACGGTGGTGATGACAGGTAGTTGGCTACTTTCATTCTTTGCCGGACTGCCTGTATAATCTTCGTTGTTCTTTTGTTTGCTTGTCGCGACGACAGGTTGTCGGAGATTGTTTTTGGTTTCCTTTTGACCTCACCCAGAACGGGGCTTGGTTTATGGCGCTGTTCCTTGGTCCAGACCTCCTTGACCTTGTTTCTGTTCTTTAGATCCAGGAAATACTTCCAATAACGGGAAAATCTGACAGCAGGTTGAGTAACAATGCTGGTAGATTGGGTTAAGCCATATCTATGTCCAGGTGTTTTCAGGTAGCTTGACCGATGAACAGAATGAATATATGATTAGGGATTTATTTGCTATGAATGCAGATCGGTTCTCTGATAAGTAATAAGTTCAAACAAATGTTTTTGGTTCAGGTCATGAAGTACAAAATGATTTGGATACTTAGTTATGAATATACAAAAGGTACCTAAAATTGACAAATGAAACTGTTAATTTTAATATATTTTTGCAACAAATTCAAATATATCGTTCTTTTATCGATTATGACCATAACACTGTACGTTCTACAATTGACACAATTAATATCACTATGGAGCAAGTTATGCAAACTCTTCACAATTTGAACCTTGTTGTATAGGGTTTGTATTTCTCAAGTTTTTGATTTCTATTTACATTTGAATGTGCCTTTTTGTCATCTAGTTTCCTTCATGTGGTCCTTTGTCCATTACGTACACGGTTGCAAAAGTGTACTAAAATTTTAGCAGAATAGCTGATGCTGTCAGTAATAAAAAATAAGTAGACGTCATATTGTTGTTTAATTGTTGTTGTCACTATATTAGGGTAATAAAAAGAGAGTCCTTTGTGTGTAGTGAAAAACTGGAGATATATGTCAACAAATGTGTGTGCAATTAAAATATTTCTCAACTTTGAAAAGACTCTGGTGACACATGACGCGATACATATATTCGATAGAACAATGTTTACAAATTAACACTATATTTGTCCAATATATGTTTTTGAAGAAAGTTTTGCTGCCTTCCACATGTTTCAATATTTTACCCGCACTTACGCCAATAATTCTGTAGAAAATTGTAGTAGTTATGATATTTTGTAGTAGTTTTAAAGCAGCTTAGAATTAAATGGTGAAGTAATACAGGTGTAAAATTGAAAAACAATGATGAATTTTAATTACTATAATGCTTGTCGAAGAATTTACAAAAATATCAAAACTGAAAAGTGACAGATATAACCACAAGTAATCAATTGAATTAATCACTTGTTTTATTTATAACTTCAAATAACGAAATTTATGTTGTTGTGTCACTTATCTTTACTTTCAAACAAAGTTTCAAGCACAACTACTGAGGTATGCTTAATTTGTCATACAAGGAAGTCCCCAAAATTGATAGTACTTCAGTTAGATTCACATAAACGTTCACCATGAGTTATTCAGTAGCTGTTTTATGTTCCATCGTTGCACATTTGGTACAGTCTTTAAACGTGTCCACCAATTCTGAGTTGAATTGTAGACATGATATTAATCTATTCAGACTACAGTTGGCTCATTTCCAAAATATCACAGGTATGTTTTTTACTACGTTGTGCGTTTATTATTTTCAATAATTCAAATAA
This sequence comes from Geukensia demissa, assembly GCA_034783895.1. Taxonomy (NCBI): domain Eukaryota; kingdom Metazoa; phylum Mollusca; class Bivalvia; order Mytilida; family Mytilidae; genus Geukensia; species Geukensia demissa. The sequence continues at coordinate 2,608 of JARWCS010283157.1, forward strand.
TGTATGATCTGCAGTGATCTCAAATAAATGCATGATTATATCTTACGATAACTCTGTATTTCAGACGAATTAAATCAACTAATAAGAGGGCTTACAGCAGAAAACGACGTCCTAAGGAGAAATGTTTCGTCAATCAAGCTAGATAAACACCAACTTTGGAAAAATTTATCTGCTCTTCAGCAAGACAATGATCGACTTCAGAGAAATCTGACTGCTTTACAATCCGAAAACTATCGACTCTCGACTGATGTTACTACTCTTAAGAAAGAAAACGATAAACTCCAAAGAAATGTGACTGATCTTATTATGCTTAAGTTAGACAACGATAGACTTAAGATGAATTTTTCTATCCTTAATGAAGACAGAGATCGTCAAGCTAGTAAACTTGGGAACACAACAAATCAACTTCAAGAAATATATAGCCGAGATATCAGTAAAAGTAAATCTTTAAATGAAATATCGTCTAATATTACTGCCATTAAAAACTGGGCTCTTTCGTGGTGTATCTTCCTATGAACAAAAAACAATAGCAATTAGCGACGACCTCATATATATCCATAAAGAACGTCTTTTGTTAGAGAAGAAAGTTCAAGATCAGTTCTTGAACGTTTCTAATGCAATAAAACAAATCACAGGTAAGACCAAACATTGACTATTTTCTTGAATATGTTATCATATACTTGTTTATGTAAACAACGCCTTGTGATGTTCTTCAGAAATGACTTGATATCTTATTTTGATGGCAATCGGTAAGCAAATAAGGATCAACATGAAAATGGGTCTGTCGGCCAGTCGATGGTAAAATTATCGCTTCTGGCATGACGAGCTATGAGCCTATCCTCTCTTGGGGTAGTTTTGCGGGGCCATCCCGATCGCAGACGATCCTCCACCGCGCCTGTCGCTTAAAAACGATCCATAAGACGGCCAATCACAGAATGATGCACACCAACACGCTGTACCACCCTTCTGTAGCTTAAACCCGTCTGCAGTGACATGCCAACTGCTTGCCATCTTTCCGCTATACTTAATTTTCGCCTAACCATTACTTTTCCAGCAACAATGCACAATCTAAACTTCTACAACTTAAAATTGACAAACATGCCTTGTGTAATTACGTATCACACTAACTGAAAACCAGTTTTTACACAACACAAAATAATCGATTGATGACGTATCCACGCCAAATTGAAGTTTATGTTGACAAATATGTGGTTGCAAAACCACATGTTATTAATATAAATTATAAAGAAGTTATTTACAAAATAAATAAGGTGGCGCTTAACTTTTGTCGCAGCGTATATTAAAAAAGGTGGCACTAGAATATAATGGGAAGCTTAAAAGTGTATTTGGTCGAAATGAAATATATACTACATAAGACCAATTAATTGATAGAATTTGTTTCAAACTTTGAAAGATAACCAGAGAAATACTAGTATTCTCACCAAGTTTAAAACAGTGAATGTGACGCTATTTAGGTAGCTAATGGGACAAATTGGATAGGTTGCATATGTGGACTGAAATGAGACTGTAAATTTTAAAACCTCGGTATCATGATATGTTTAAGTTCGCGTACATGTATCTATGCCTAATGCGAATCATTTGGTACTTTTCCGCTGTCGTTCGCAAACCACCATCAGGTATATGCACGATCCAAATGGCCTTCAATGCTCTTTATTTGAATCTCGCTATATACGTGTATTGAAGCAACTATTGAGTAGTTTACATTTAAACATGCAGGACAAGGGCAGATTATATAAATTGCAATAAAGAAAAAGAAGATTCATCAGTTGGTGAGTTCAATCAAGTAGATGTTCCATCTGCAAGTAGAGTTCAAGAAACAACAAAGGATATAAAAGATGGTGTCACGACTAATGCAGCATCAGAAGACAAAAAATATGATGAAATTTTATCAAAGAAACGGAAAAATCCTGACTATACTGATTCTGGAGATGCAAAAAGGCAAAAGGTTGATGTAGAAAGTGCTGAGAGTCCGAATGAACAAAACGCCAAAAATGACGAAGTGTTGGATGTTACAAGTAATGTGAGTAAGGAGAGTGATGACACGTCGAGTGATTTATCAGAAAGATGTACCCCGTATAATGAACAGACGGAATCAATTGAAGAAATTTATGTACGACTGAAAAAGGAAGATGATGCTGAGGAAGCAAACAAATGTACGTCTCTGTTCACAAGTGCAGATAATGGCTTGATATCTGACGATAGTGATGGTTCTACACAGGATAACAATGACGTGGACACTTTACCAACAGAGATTACTGTTACACGACCAGAAGCTGTAAGACCAAATAAAACCAAAATGAAGTTAATATTTCTATAAATGTAAAAAATAATAATATTGCATTTGAAATGATGTGTAACTAAGTTTCAGAGTTTTATATTATGTTTAAATTTCTATCTTTATAATTTAGCAGAAGTTTTTATGTAGGAAAACATTATGATAGGTCAATATGTTTTGCCGCAGTAAAATCATGCAGAATTAATGACAAGAAAAAATACAACTATTGATGATGGTAACAAAAAAGGGAAAGTGGCACAACAACAAATAGCTATTTAAATAAATAGAATCCAAGAGGTTCGAGTCCAGTGTAGAATACCCATGTGAGAAATCAAAAGTACTTAGTCCAAAGAGACAAGTCAAATTCGAAACAAACTAAAAGATTGAACGATGGGTACCAAATGCAAGAAATCTCTTTAAAGCAAGAATATCTATGCAGATCTCACATTTTGAAAAAAAACTACCATACATCAACCACTGACTATATTTTTTTTTCTTTCCAACTGCTGATGACTCTTTGTCATATGGCAATTGACCAATAAACGATTACAAGTACCGGTATGACACGTTAAATATGAAAGAACAATTAATATTTCATCAATTTAAACTAATCATTCCAACTTATATATAAATCAGTACATTAATTTATATATTTTAAAAACAAAAATGTTTACGGCAAATAATATATTTGTATATCTTAAATAAATGTATCGTTATTTGCAGAAAATATTTCCTACATTATATAGACTCCTGGGCGATGATGATAGGTATGGAAATGGTTTAAGAGCAAAAGATCGAACGTCGAATCGAAGCGTTGGACAACATGTTGCCAACGGTAGCAATGGTTATGTCTCTAAGTATATATCAACGTGCGCTAATTTGAATGACGCGGAAAGATTACGAAATCTTAAATCAAGGAGTAGAAGGTATAGAAATGGGATTAAGACCATTGTTGAGATAGATGTCAACAAGCTGCCATTGGATGTTAAAATAATTGACCTTACAACAATCGAAAGGCGAAGTCAGTATGAATATGGGCTGGACGAATCCGAAAAAATGAAATTTCATAAACATGCTAACAAATTCAGTGAAGTCCTTCTAGAAGGTGAAGTACCACCTGAATGTCTGAAAGTTGTCAGTACCAGTTAAATTCATTAGAACATACATTTTGCATATTCGTTACACAAGTTTGTGAACGTTATAAGTTGTTGTTTTTTTGTTTCTGACTATTTGCTGTGATATCATTTTATCAGGTTTTGTTACAAATTTTTATTTTGCATTATTTTTTTCAAATATATTTTTTATGTTGTTTTTTTTTAAATATTCATGTATATTGTGACCTGTTTTGGTTCAGTACACAAAGGTTATCAGTTATCTTCCAAATATATGTAACTGGTCAATTAGTAGTCTGTAGACAATATTAGTCTTCTATTCTTTAAAACGTACATCTTGCATGTTCGTTTCAAAGATGTCAACATGATTAAGTTTTTGTAATTTGGTTATTTTCTTTAACAAATCAAAGAGCTTGCACACAATCACAACTTTACTTATGCAAAACAGTTACAAGTTCATGTATACCATTTTACAAATCATTTCAAAATTGATTTGTATTCAGTTAAAAACATTTATTGTGTGTTAATCAGCATCGATTATGTTATTACTCTGAACAGTCACCAATGGAGATCACCTTTGAATCTGAAAGTTTTTCTGAGTGGGAAAAGGTAATAATCAGTCAGTTTACTAAAATATGTACTATACTTTAGGGATTGAAGAGCCCCATCTACATCACGGGTAGTACAAATGAATCTTTTGACATCTCAACTTTAATCCATAGTATTTCAAAAACGCAATATATTATGAACTGTGCTATTTAATCTCTATCCTTAAACATAAAAAAATATCTTCTCCATCAAAAGGAATACGAAAATCAAAGTTACCGAAAAAGTTTTGGCCTTCATTTACTTTAGGGGACCCAACATTATGGATATATATTTCTGTTCTCACCTTTACCTTCAACCTAACCCTAACACTAAACTCAATCCTAACCAAACCCTAATTCCTAACTCTAACCCCTACCAAATTTAACCCATAATCAAACCATAACCATATACAATATCCCAATCCTTTAGTACTGGGTTCCCTAAAGTAAATGTGATTTAGAGCACAGAGCATTTACCAACATTTTTTAAAATGGTTTGAAGTTCTATGCTCTGTCTGTATATATTGATATTTATTATCATTTTATGAGCCGTTGGTGTCATGGAGTCAAATACAGAGTCGCTTAAAAGACGTAGACTAAACACGTTCTTCGATCATTGTAGATATAGCTGTTCTTTTGCACTTTACTACAATACTGACAGCTTAAGTCTTTCAATTTATAGCGTAGAAAATATGGATCGTCAATTAACAAGACCTAATACTAACCCCACTAAGAAACAAGACACTGAGGAATGGAATTGCATTCATTCAGTATTTTTTAACCATGTTTCCTTTTCACGGGATGTCTGCAATGCAATGGGAAACAAAAATGTGATTAACTCCCTTACTAGGTTACCGCATATGGCAAAAGGGTAGGTAATCATTCATTTCTACCTGAAAACACATATTTTTTATTCGAAATCTAAGCTATCTCATTTTCCTTCCTTATATGGCAACTTGGTAAAGGGACAAAATCCACTGATGTTAGTCATTGTGTATACAATCCACATGCAGTACATGCATAATATTCTGTGAATAATATAACAAAAATTGTGCACTAATTGAATACGTCAACTTTAAGAAAACGACGATATGTCCATGTATATGTCATGTATTCTTGTTACAAAGGTTTTGCGTATTATATATTTTCTGCTAATTAATCCTTTATTGTGTGTGTTTTTTTACTGTTTTGTATTTTAAATATATAAATGTGTTTTGAGTTTTGTTGCTTTAGAGAATACTTTCAGATAGTAAAGTACAACTCTAATGTCTGAATGTCGTTCACAGACAATTCGTCTTACATATTTTTTGCAGAAGATAAGAACGCTATAATAGGGGCGGAGGCAGGGTGGGTAGGCAGGGGTCCCGTCCACTTTGATACGCAAAAAAAGATTAAAACAGAAAAGTTTGGGTAAAAATTTGGTCTGAATCTCCATTATATATATTAGAAATCGAGAAAATAGGTGATTTTAGAGGTCTGATAAAAGTGCCCCAACCTTTCCAAAAGGCTGGATCCGCCTCTGTATAATTCTTATATTTCCGACTATTATAAGCTGTGATACAACTGTATTTGTTAAAAAATATTTTGCATTATATTCTATTGTTTTACTTTTAACTATTGTCTTTACTGGTTTTGATTAAAGACATTTATTTTGATTGTGTTTAGTTCTACGCCTCGTTGGTTAGATACCCCCAAAATGTGAGAACCTGGTCCCTTTTTTTCAATACTAACTTTTTAAATTTTGTTTAAAACGTGCATCAGGGGGTATGCATGTTTGTTAAATGATAATATGTAAAATTTGGTCGGCGAGTTTTTCAACAGACTATTGCCATTCCAATGGACACAAATTGTGAGCCCTACTATCCAACTTGCTTTTGTACTGTTATGAAGCAGAATTAATTCAGGCAGGGACTCCTGCGAAATAACAAAAAGAAGTTGGCCAGATCGTGTTATTATAATTTTCACTTTATCGGTGATGTTTTTATTGAATAATCCTACGTTCACTGAACACTACCAAATATATCCAAGCGAACTAGAAATTAAGGAGACCACAGACTCAACTAAATCTGCTCCATACCTAGATTTATTCCTCGAAATTGACCAAGAGGGAAAACTTGGTTCTAAGAATTGCGACAAACGGGATGAACTATTGTAAACTTCTCTTATTTATATGGCAATATTCCTGCTTCCCTTGCCTACGGGGTTTATGTTTCGAAATTGATTTGATACTCTCGTGCCTTTTCCAAGTATCAGGATTTTCCGAAGGGAGTATTGCTGTTGTCGCAAAAATTATTACACCAACGATACAAGGATTAAATCGCCCCTCCTAAAATTCTATGGTCGCAATCATGAATTAGTTAATCTGTATGGCATCAGTGCATGTCTACTAGTTATGGACCTGTAATTACCGGTAATACCGGTAATTTTCTACCCGAAGTACTGTTTGATACTTGTGTCATAGCGAAAAAAAAGACAAAAATTTAATTTGGACTCTCTAGAAACATTTTACAACATTTTATTGAATTATGTGTTCGGAGAAACCAGTGTTCTCGCGGCGACAAATTGGTGCAGACAACCGGGCAGTGTTGACTCTTTAGCACGACACGCTTTCCTGATACCTCTAGCTGCAAGTGAGTACCCAGTTCCCCACAGATTGAGTCAAAGCAATGGAATACAGCTTCCTTCCACAATATACAGCTTCCGGCAACAATGAAAACCCTGAACTTATCAGACGAGTTTTAATCCAAATTGTGGACGATGTGGAAATCAACATTTGACACAGAACTGTTTTGCAAGTGACGTGAAGAGTAAAATCAAGCTAGGGAACTAGATTAATAGATAAAGAACTAAATTCTAATGTCAAATGTTCTTATTAAATAAATAATTGTTCACAAAATATAAAAATGTGCAGATTTCAACACGGTTAATTGTCCGTAAAAGTAACAGCTTGGAAATCCAAATTTATATAAACAAACGGTAAACTGTCCGATAAAGATCACTTTACTTTATGGTTATCAACAGTTCTTAATTTCAAACGGCGTCCGCTCTCCTAGAGTCCCCGTATTGAGTACAAAAGAAATACGGTACGGAAATTCCAAGTATTTTTAATTACTGTCTCTTAAAAACAATTACGGTTTATGTTCACAATCGGTTATCCGAACTGCCCTACCAAAATACCCTTAACAAATTTACACAACAGAATCGTGAAAGACAAGTTTTCACTCGAGTTTGACATGCCGACACTTTTAGATAATTTAATTTACAATAACTCTAAGAACAGTCAATTAATCATAATTTCATAATCCGTAAATTAACAAACTAAATAGATAATTAGAGTCAAACTTGTGAATGGAGAGCAAAATCAAACTGGGAATATTTGACAAAAATAGCAATTTTGTTAACAATTAAAACTATCAATTTTTTTACACCACGACAACTCCTCAATTGGTTAAAGGTTTTTTTTCCCATTTGAAGGATATGGTTTTTCAACGAACCAAGTTTTTCGAAAATTAATTTTGTTTACCTGTAGTTATTAGTGTAGGTTTTATGTTAAGTCGACAAACATTTAACCACTTTACCGCTTTACATATCTAAATTTCTGTGCTTATGTTGTTGTAGGTCACCTTTTAAACTAGTTGGAATACTCAGATCATCACCTGTTTGGTCCTGTTGAGTTACAATGTAGAAAGATAAAATCTCATTAATACATTTGCTTTTCACCTCCGAAAATAATGTTTCCCGGTAGTAAATGTAGTACATATACATGTATAGGAAAAATTGCATGTTAAGTAGTTTTTATAGTAAGACAAGTAGTGTTCGATGTTTTCAATAAAAGCCTTGACTATTAGTATATATAATGTGATATTGGAGTAGGCTACATTGTAGACGCGATACTTAAAAATTCAAATTATTGGAATTTTGATTTGTAGCTAGGTTTCTAAAGACATTCATGATTTTGTCATAATTTTAACGTTTTTAGCATTTATTTCTGTCAATTGACTCTGGAATTTATATTTTCTTTATATCTTTAATAGCTACTGGAAAGGTCGTTTGGCTATCGAAGAATCCTTTCCCATGAGGTTTCTCAAAATTAAATTGTATTTATGTTGCTTATATTATGTCTTTATCTTCTTAAAAAATTACTTTATACCAGCTTTACGGTAACGTAGGTTCTCGTTTCATTAGTTCTTTAGGTGTATGTATATAAATAGATCTGACATTAATTGTTTAGTTAATTGCAATAAATATATAGTTTATATATGGATTTTCCGCAATTTGTTTTATCCAACTGGACCATTTATAAAATGAAAATCGACAATTTCCGGAAACCTATCCAACAAGACCATTAAATGGATTTCGGAAAACTTAATTCATTAAAAATTAAATGTTTGAAAATCAATATTTCAAATCAAAAACAAAAGATATAAAGACAATTGTATCATAATTATTTAAACGTGTTTTTCATATAATCCGGACCATTCATACGTGTACACAAACATCGATTTCATCGATTATACGTTGAGTTAATGTGAAAAAAACATTAGTATATAGACCGCCTTATAGTATAACGAATAAACTCCTCAAATCTTGACAGTAAAAAGTTACGATTGCTATACATAAACATGTACATGTACGTATATAGCTATTATTGAAATTTGGACGACTACCCGGTAGAGCACTTTTTTACTTTGAGATTGAGCCCTTTGATTCCTGAAAACATTATTTTGTTACAACAATCACAATAATTTTAATAATGCACAAATATCAATTATTCATAAATTAGCATAAAATATCCATCAGACCTCCAGTGCAAATCAGCCAAACGTAAACGGTTAATTGAAAACGCAACTCCCTGTTACATGTGTTAATATGTTCATAAGTCCATCACAATAGACGGTGGTAACATAAATTTTTCCAGCTGAACAGGTAACGAGCATTCGATATAGAATTTGCAGAATATTATATATATTTGAACACTAGCAACCACTCTAATGTGTTTGCATAAATAACTAACATGACTATTTACACATGTACATTTACATGCAGTCTTGTCATCAAGGTCATTAATATCATAAGTTAAAGTCATTACACCCATGAACAAAATATATATGTAAAATTTGAATATGTGTGGTTTCTAACCAATGAACATGTGAGCAGTATTAGCATGCAGTCAAGTTTCATTCAAAATATTGTGAATACTGATTATTGTTCAAAAATTGTCATATACATATAGTATGAAAGAGTTGTTGACCTCTTAAATGCAAAGGTGGCAGTCGCCTCAACAATTCACAAATAAAAATCAAACAAATCAAAAATTGAATAAACTAAATATCACACAAGTTTCGGATAAAGTTATGTATTTGGTTCACTTCTGACTGGTGCAGTAGATTGTTGTAATGTTGGTTTTGTTTTGACCAGCAAAGATGGCAAATATGGTACTAGCCTCAACAATGCTCACAGTTATGCTGATAAAAAAACTTGGTAATCTCGCGAGATTTCGTGTAGTCAGAAGTTGTTAACATAAATAAGTAAACGTCTCGAATCCGGAACGGTGAGTCAATTCCGGATTATCTATGTTGAACAAAACTTCGCTAGTAACTCTTTTGTTTACGTTTCATCTGTTAGTTTGTTTCAAATTTGTCGAAGTCTCTCTGGGCTAATGATAGAATTTGTACCTTTTGTTTTCCATTTATCTTAAAGTTTGTTTCAAATTTGTCTTGTCTCTCTGGACTATGCGCTTTTGATCTCTCGAATGGGTATTTTAAACTAGATTTGGTAATGTGTTTTTACTTTTTAAGGAACGAAAAAAGTGTTGACTATTTTTCTGGTATTGCAAAGATTGTATTCATTTTATCTAAAAATTGTTGCAGACACGGGGAAATCGGACAAGTTGAGAAATATATACACCGCACGAAGGAGTCAAAGGAACGTCCCTTAATGGGAGGTAAAATTTACAACTATTTACTAAAATTTAGCCTCGATAGGTTCTTGTTGAATCGTTATGAAGAAAAATAATACTCTTTTATAGAAAATGGTCTAAGAAATCATATGGCTAATACAAACAGTAAGTCAAGCACATATTACACCACGGATAAATAAATAGTAATCAATAACAAAACAAGCACAAACTTAACGAACCTTATAAGAATGAGGGGTGAGGTTAGGAACTCCTGATTGATCAGTACCTCATGTAATATTTTACTACGTCATACATCCTGATCATACATAGTTAAAACGTTTAACTGCTACAGCCTCATTGAAATATAATAAAACAGGTCATGTAATGTCTTGTAGCTCTAAACATATATTTATATTAAAACATTTTGGGGATGGGGTGGTGGGGAATATAGGATTGGAAATTTCAAACCAATTTCAAAGAAATCTCAAAGTATTTTCAATTTTCCGGCTGCTACCTGCAACGATGTAATTGTATGTTCAAAGTTTTTAATCATTTGCATTGAAAATACGCTTTAGTAATTGAAGTACTCTAGTC
>JARWCS010283266.1:0-13095 GCA_034783895.1 Geukensia demissa
TTTGTAATATTTAAACTTTTGCACGAAATTAGCATAGGGCCCAACAACAGAATACAACATGCTTACAACGAGGCAAATTTTACAAACGGTGGCTTGTATAACCACACAACTTTGAGCCAGGTGACCGATTACAGGCTCCTGGGAGCCTCTAGTTAGAATTCTATATTTTGAATGAAAGTATAAATTCTCTAATTTTCTGAATTTATATCACTTTTTAATTTGAAAAATTTGATAAATTCTCAAGTAGCATGATATTATTCTACAAATGTTCCAATATTTGGAAAAAATGTGATGACACGAACCCAAAATAATCCAGATTGACTATTTATCATCTAGACATAGTTACAATTTTTTATTAAAAATGTATAACTATGACCCTAAAAGATAATCTAGATTGAGCCTTACACATTCCGCTGATAAATTTTGACATTGTTTTGTCAATTAAATTAATACCACAAATTTTCTTGGTCTCATTTTACAGTTAACACGTAAAAATATCAACAAGTGACGGACATACGAAAAGGCGCCAAGTGATAGCTTAAAAACATTATTATTATTTTGAAACAGAAAAGACAGCTTTTAGTATTCTATAGAGAGTTCACTCCAACATTTGCCCAGCAAATAGGAACTAAACTTAATCTAATTATTCATATTCATTGGTTGTACCCTATCAGAATTTTATCAAACATCTAAACAAGATGGCCACCACATTCTTAACATTAAATCCTATGAAAAAAAAAAAAAACACTTAAAATAATTTTTTCTACAGGACAAATTGCGACCTTACTTTGATGAATAGGTCATTGGATGGTCTTTTACCAGAAAAACGATACAGGATCTTAGACAGATCTGGTTTGTCGTTATTTTAATTTATTGAAGTCAATTACATCTTTAGGTCATTATTTTTAGCAACAATTTATTAACAAAGTGTAGTGTCTCCCAGGAGCCTGTATCACTTACCTGTTACCAGATTGCTAACTTTATTGCAAAATTAAGTCAGTATTATGTTAAACTTATAAAAATTCCATAAAAGCTCTTGGAGCAATCGAATGTTAAACAAAGTGGGACGGTGGTTGTATATTGGATTTCCGGTCATCATAAAAACATAATTTTCGTAAAGGACCATGCAACCAAAATTTTTTAATAATCTCGTAGTTTCTGACGAGAAAAAAATTGAGTATACTTCACAAGGGAGGGGGGTTTAAAATGAATCAATCTGAGGGCGTCATCTTGACTATCATGACTGGATCATGCAAACAAAAAATCATATCAATCGGCTGGGTGGTTTCCGACAAAAGGAAATATGAACAAATTTCAAAAGGTTTCAAATAGTAAACTAACTCTGTTGAGGCGACCATCCTACCGGCACGACAAAACATTCCTATTGTAGACTACATTTAAAGGATAAGTTCGCACGACAAATCATTTCGATCAGCCCAACAAACGGACGGCTCTTTAGGAGGATTCTATTCGTGGTGGAAAAATCAAGTAGCCAATTTCGTTACCCAGGTAGTCGAATATCCCGCCCAACCAATGCAACGGTACCCTTTTAACAGGGGTTTTACCAGGGGTGAAGAAAACGAAAGACCTTTTTCTATACCGGCTATTTAAGTGTATGAAATGACTGGAACAGAATGATCTTTAAAATATGGTGGAATTTGAGATTTATCGGATTTTTGATGGAGGATATTGCTTAAATTGATTGCGTCAAGACCTTTGTTTGCGAACAAAAGTTTTAGAAACGACCGTTTTCTGATTCATGTTTCTTAAAACTAACTGGTTTGAAAAGCCTGTGATTGGCAATATCCATGATGACTGCTGAAATGTTATACATACTTGAATTTAGCTTTGTAACAGGTGTATACAAACATAATTTATGCAAAGAATAAAATTTGAAAAGGAAGGGCATATAGTTTCGTGCGAATGTGATGCATGCCTATGGGTTTCTGTACAAATGGTAGCAGGTCAATGAGGGACACGTGATTAGGTGAGGGAGGCGTGTGACGCCGATGACCGTGGCTACGTCTGTGTCTAGATGCATATCTAAAGATATTTTTCACATTCAAAGAACTTCATTGCGGGCTTGATAATAGAATTGCCATTGATGTCGTATTTATCCTTATTCATGCGGGTATGTAACTCCTTTCGTTTCACCGACATAAACCAATTCTAATCCATACACAAGATCTCTTAATTTGCAATTCAAATCATCGTAACTTCTGGTATGGTATTTTTTGTTGAATTTGGGATTGGAAACCTCTCAAAAAACATCCGCTAGACATTTTCCCATTATTTGTATCTTACTCTTACACTAAACTTTACTGTTCCCATGGCATAAACTAAACTACTAGTATTTACCATAACGCAAAATTTATAATGATATTTCCGAGGCAGATCCTAAGGGAGTAGTAGGTGGCAATGAGTGTCACACAATTTAGACCTGAACTTATTGTAACATGTGGAAGATTTAACAGAAACCCTCTTATCCATCCATCTCACCACCAAAGTCCAATATATCACTATGAACCACATTATAAGAGATTAACATGTAAAAAAGTTAAAAAATAACCTCATTTAAAATGTTAATACAAACCAAATAAGAAATTTTAAACTGTAAAACAAAGTAAAGTAATTATTCTGCGTCATGTTTGACCAAAGTTTCTTTGTCAAAGGGACAAGGACCATATTATAGAAGGCCCAGCCACTACATAATGGTGAAATTAAAAAAATTAACTACCGCCCTCGTAAATGCATTAAACAGTCTAGATTAGGTTTGACAGTTACCTGCCCAAGGTCAGTAGTTCTCCCCGGCTTCCTCCACCAGTAAAAACTGACCGCCGCATTATGACTGAAAAATTTCAAAAGACAAAAATAAGATTCAAAATCTTCTCTAAAATATTTTAACGAATAATAAATTTTAACAAATTTGAACAATGATAGCCGCTGGTAAAAATTACGATATTTTGTTACTAATCATCCATAAAGTCAATGGAAAAGAGTTAAAAATCGAATAAAAGCATAAAACGACTATTATCAAAGTTAAGTATTTCTTAATTGTAGAACAAAAAAAGTAACTTAGAGCTAATCAAGATATTCAATCACAGATATGCTGGACTACAAGTAGTCTACGAAAGCAACCCTTGAGTCCCTTTTTAAATGCATATAGATAGTTTCATTTCGTAGGCCTGCTGGAAGGCTGTTCCAAAGTGTAACGGCGGCAACATCGAATCTCCGTTCACCTTACGTCTTAGTTCGTGCGTTTTAGGCATTTCTATTAAGACAGCATTTTCAGATCGCAAAGATCTTGCTGGCTTGTAAAAATGAATGAGCTCTTCAAGATAAGACAGAGCAAGTCCATACAGTGCTTTAAAAGCATATAGTAACAGTTTATATTAGCACCGAAATTTGAAAGGTAACCAGTGTAAAGTGATAAGTGTTGGTGTAATGTGCTAAAACATTTTCAATATTGTTGAAAGTGGAGTTCAACCCTAATCAAACAAACAAAATAAATGAGCAAAGAATCGAGTAAGTGTATGTTATGAACAGAGGAAATGACCTTTCTCCACTACAGCTTACATGCATGTATTAATGTTTGTTCGCAAATCAAACCAATAGCAAACTATACATATATATTTGAAAACTTATTTCAAAAATTCAGCTTATGGCTTATTTATGGTATGGTGATGAAAGATGTAAAAAAGAAGTACTGTTGATCATTAAACATGTTAAATAAAGGTTCATATTTCCCAGATGATCCGCTGCTCTCGTGTCTGTTTGAAAAACAGTAGAAAGACACAATCCACATCTGTTCTGGATTTATCTTCATCATACATGCTTAGGGGCTAAGAAGATGAGAACTTGTCTGGTTGTTGACTTTCGTTAACTAGATATGCGTGGGGCACGAAACAAACTCTAAAAGAAATTGATCGTTGAAATCATCACAGTTTTGTCTTTTCTCGGATTATAACGTGAGAAATGATTTAACAATAGATTTCAATGGCGCATATGTAACAATTATCATCATCTAATTAATATTCGATATAACGTTCCATGATTAATATTTCCAAGACAAAACGGTTTAAATGAATACTTGCCATACTTCAGATATTTTCTGTTATTGGTACTATTGTTAATATTATCAATGAAACTTCCGATAGCGCGGAATACTTATTTGCACGTATAAGCTTGAGTTGGTAGTTTCAATTTACAATTTTTGCTCCGCGGAGAATTTCAAGAGGTTTCTTTTTAATTAATATTCAAATCCCTCTAATTGAGACCTTGTTGCTTTAGTTAAACTATGCATGTTTTTTTTATCCAAACCAAAATCGCCAAAATGTTCTTTTTATAGACATATTTTCTGCGTTTTACAAAGAATGTTAAGAGTTCCCTGTTGCCCAAGCCCAAGGTTTCTGGGAGCGACGAGTTTCTGAGGCGTAGTATTCTTGCGGTGTTTTTCTTGCTTTTACTTGATTGATTGATTGTTTTTTTTTAACATGCAGCGGGCAATATTTCAGCCATATACAGGACGAGGAAAATTTAACAAACAATAAATCAATATGTAGAGTGTGTGAAGGGAACCAGTCAGAGAGGAAATTTTAGACTCCCATAGGAAAAATTGGATTGGATAGGGTCGGAAATTTTAGCCTTGTACATGACCGTCTACTAATCACCCAAAATGAGCTGTTACAGGGGGGTCCTTAACGTGCTTGCAACATGGCATTTCCAAACACGGAGCTTCTTTAACGTCTCCCTCCGGACGGATTGTAAATTAATACATCCCCCACAATCAGGGACGCCCCCTTTAGAGGACTTTTCCCTTCAGGACGGAGATACCTAGTGCCTATTCTTTCCCCGGTACAGTGTTCGAGTATTTATACATACCGCTCGAACTAACGGATGCCCCTTTAGTAGAAGTTTTTACCTGCAGGCGGAGAAACCGAACGGTCTATTTCTAGACCCCGGCCGCACTCAGGGGTTGTTGCTTTTTACGGTCGGAACATTATTGTCAACAAGATAGTTGAAATGCAAATTAGAGATATGGTAACCTTTTCTTCATATGAAGACACAATGTTTTGTTTAGATGTTCAGCGTTATTAGGATACGATTAAAAAAAATACAACTCAAAAATATATTATGGAAAGGATTCAACCTCCTGGCAGAGAAGAGTACAGACGTTTGATTTAAAATTGCTACTGTACAGGAAAAAATCGTTGTCTCGAAACGAAAAATCCATGCAAGCCGACAAGACCATGGTGTGACCATTCAATTTCTGCAGTGATGATTTCAGGTGAGGAGTATCGTATCCTTATTTGTGTCGTTTCTGTCCTCTGTCAAGAAAATCACTGCAATGGCGACAGTCACTCAATAAAGTATAAGTTCTGAGATGAATAAATACAACAATTACCAATAGTGAATAAATATGGAGAAGTTGGGTATGCTATATGTACATTTCAAGGAGTAACATCTCATCAGTAGCATTTAAACAAAGAAAAAATAGAAAGTCCAAGATCCAAATATAGCAAAAGAAGCACTCAAATCCAAACACATCGGAATTGGCAGCCAAATCCGACGGCAGGTACAGTACAAGTACTAAGTACTAAGTGCATTACTTTTCGAGGCCATTCCGTATTTTCAGTGCTTTAGAATTTTAACAAATGCAGATTATTTCTGTAAAACATTGTTTGATAAATTTCATGTCAGACAAGTCTGACAACTGGGCTGGTGAATACCCTCAGGGACATGATCCACCAGCAAAGGTGTCGACCAAGTGGTTTCAAAATACCAAATTTCCAATGTTAAATAAATATGATTGATTGATTGTTGCTTAACGTCCAGCGGCAAATATTCCATACATAGTCAGGACAAGAACAAGTTAACAAACAATAAATAAATATGTAAACTGTTAGCAGGGGACTTTTAGACTGCCACTGGAAAAATTACGGGTTGGGGCGGAAAATTTAGCCTTGTAACTGGCCGGCCTACTGACCACTCAAAATGAGCTGTCACAAGGGTCTTTAACGTTCTTAAAACGTGGCATTTCATAAACACGGGGCGTTTTTAACATTTCCGTCTGGACGGATTATGAATTTATACATCCCCCACAACCAGGGACGCCCCTTTTAGAAGACTAGTGCCTCCAGGACGGAGATACCTATAGTGCCTATTCTTTCCCCTGCACAATCTTTTTGAAGGGGAGTTCGAGGATTTATACATCCCGCTCGAACTAACGGACGCCAATTTAGCAGGGGCTGCAGGCGGAGAATCCGAACAACCTATTTCTATACCCCGGTCGCCCTCGGGTGGGGGGTGAATAATTATGAAGAAAATAGGTATGCTAAATGTACATTTAAAGAATACGTACGTCATACGACAGAGCAGCTTTATCGTTACTGCTTAAGATGTGAATGAAAAATTGGCTGTTAGGAAGTTGGAGTTGTCACGTTTTCTTAGTTATTTATTTCATTTTTGCACTTTCCATATACAATGTACAATGCATACACAAAGACATGTGTACACAATTTACCAATTTATATGTTACATTCATTTTAACATTATATATATTTTATACAGTGTTTTAGTGACATAGGCAATATTGATAGTACTCACATTAATATCTACATTGTTTTATATAAAGGAAAGGCATACATTTTTATTTAAAAAAGAGAAATAATAATAATTAAAAACTGTAGGGAAAGGGAAAAATATATATAAAAAAGGAAAATAAATAATTGGGCTGCACAAGAAATATATAGTAAGCAACAAAAGAAATCCACTACTTCCATTGATTTCTTTTATAACAGAAGTTATTTTGACTATAACTTTCGAAAATGTAATTGAAATGCATCAAAATTTTGTCGCAACATTTCTGGAACCATTAACTCTAAATTCTGTAAAAATGAAGATTTTCTTAATTTCCATTTTTGACTTCTCAAAAAACACATTTTTCACAGAAAAACGGAAAATGTACCCAGATTTGAGAATAATAAAGTCACTTCTATCCCTTCTCGCTAACAACAATGAAAATTAGTGCTTGTCAGTCTCGTAATCATTTTTTTTTGCTAATAAGACATTTGAAATCGAGTAATTTCAGACTTTTTACTTGTGACAGATTTGGGTAAAACTTTCATTGTTGCAACTACAGCGATTTTTCTTCTGTAAACCGCGGATTAATTTCAAGCTTATGCTTAAAACAATCAGAAATTTTCAAATGCTTATTAAAATAAAAAATTGTGATATTTATCCATCAAAGAATATGCGGTGCTTTATTTCTGTTTTGAAGTATAGAAATAAAGAAAAAATACAATTATGTGCGTGTAATACATTGTTGTAATATGTACCTGGTAGGCAAACATCAGTTGGGTGTTATACAGCTTGTCTTATTTCAAAAAATATTTTGAGAGATATTGTCCATTATTTTCAGGCTTTTATTTCTGAACTTTGTCATATTGGTCTGTAATGAATTAGGCCAAACTACTCTGTGAAAATTCCAACTGCTCCATTTCAAATCAATTTTATTTAGTTCTTGATTTTTTATTGCAATAACTTTTCTGTTAGATACAGGCCTTTAAGTGAAGACTGAACCCCAAACAGACTTATTTTTCTATTAAGACAGCGACTTACGTAGAAGAAGTGTTTGCTTGTTAGAGTAACTAAATTTTGAACTTGCAATTTGCTATTGAAAATGCATAAAATGAAGGTTTTCCTGTTGTAATTCAGGGTAAAACCCTCCATTACACTGGTCCATAGGTCAATGTCTTTTAATTATTTCTGCACTTGTTCACATTTCCATTTTCATTTTTGCAAATGGTGCATAGTGATTTTTGTTATTTTTTTTTATCTTTGTTAAGAAAGTATTTGCTGTTAATACAAAGAGATTAGCTTAAATTGGAACCATTGTACCTTGTGTTTTTGTGACCTTAACAGGGAGGCTATATATTTTATTAATTCCATCAAAAGTTATATCAAAGGGAATTCGAAGATACCAAAGGGGCAGACAGAAATCGTTATGTCGGAAAACAAACAAGACCATGGCCATCAACTTACTCATAATTTTAGATCGGTTTGTTGGCTCAGTTAAATATTTATTTAGTAACTCATAAATGTCATTAACTCCCTTTTTATGTCGTAAGAATATTTCCAGATTTTGAGGGATATATGGATTTCTAATACATTGGGGACTATTTTCACTTATAGCATATGATTTGGAACGATGCTTTCCACTACTTATTATACCGATATACTTAAAAACTATACTGTACTTTCTACAGTTAAGTTATTTTTAGCTCTGATTTCTCCAGTTTAATTATATTTTCATTTTCATTGCAAAGGTCACCTTCAGCATCGACACATTTTTCGTACCAGTCCCTATGGAATACTTTCCTGTCTCCAATCTTTGTTGTACCATAGGGGCGATTTCAAAAAAAGTTTCCGGTTTAGAACTTTGGTCCATGTCTAAGACAGATTTCAATGACGATAAAACATTCCTTCAAAAAAGGCACTGATCTATAAACTCTTTTATTGTTGTAAGCATTTTATCTATATTAATACCTAAGGCTAATAAATAGTCTCTTATTTTATCATTCTGAGAAGCTCGGCGTATCCACACTGCTTTTAGAGAGTTTATAAAAGCTGTTGGGTTTGTCATTTTCAAACAACCATTAAAATAATCTTTCACAACTGTTTCTCTTTTTATATTTCCAATAGGTTTTTGTCATATAAATCTAAAAAAAAATCATGAATCTCTTTTATATACCTTTCGTCAGAGGTAGGAGTGAGGAATATAGATTTGGGGATTGCAAATGTTTTTATAACTGTTATGCGTACAATGGGGGTAAGTTTTCTTTTACTCCATTGTTTAAGTAGAGACTAAATTTCAATGATTTTGATCTAATACATTTTTTTTATCATTTTTGTCAAATCTGTGTTGGAATCTGTTCCTAGGTATGAGAAGGTATTTTTCCCCAAGACAGATTCCATTTTGGACAAGAGTAGTCTGGCTGAACTTCTTGATACCAATCAGTACGACTCGTGTTTTGGAAAAGTTTATCTTCAGACCTGATATTCTTGCAAATTTCTTAATTTCCATATATATAATTGATCCTTCTAAAGACGATTTTGAACATCCTTTAGCTAGTATTATGGCAGTGTCGACGTCGTCTGCATATTCACTGTGATTAAACGGTTGTGGGTAACTTTTGTTACCCACAACCCAATATAGAGGACTCGAAATCGGCCGAAATAAAATTAATGCAAAACCTATATTTTACGGCGTTCTTCAGGCATCTTTCTAATTTTTATAATAGCATTAAATAGCAAAATTACATATCAATACCAATAAGTGATGATTATTGACTTCGTTTTTGCGCAAGACCAACATTAAAAAATACACAGGATGTCCGTAACTTCTTAATCTAAAGGAGTAGGTTCACGAAGGGCCAATTTTGGCCCTCTCTTAAAAACTAGTTTTTTGGTGATATTCTACTAAAATAAGCTTTATTTTGTTAAAAATGCAATTTTTATTCATTTTTTTCTAAGTTTTGACTATTTTGGGGGGCTAAAATGTAAGAAATAATGAAAATTCATGCATTTCTGGAAATAATCAATAAACAATCAAAACAATGCCGTATAATTCAAACGAACAACAAACAACATTTATCTATATTCAATTGTTCACATTAATAAGGTTTTTAGTCATATTTTCGCATGAGAGTAATATTGGGGGTAAAAAGTTCATTTTTTAACGAAAAATCACTTATTTTCTGGAATAATCAAAAGAAAACTAAAAACAATACCGTATAATTAAAACGAACAACAAATAACATTTATTTCAAATAACTTGATTATATTAATGAGGTTTTTAGTCATATTTTCAACATGAGAGTAATTTTTGGGGTAAAAAATGCATTTTTAACAAGAAAATCCCATATTTCTTATAAAAATCAATATAAAATAAAAACAATGCAGTATAATTCAAACAAACAACAAATAACTTTTTTTTTAAATTAAATTGTTCATATAAATAAGGTTTTTAGTCATATTTCCAACATTTTAGTAATTTTTGAGGTAAAAAATGCATTTTAATGAAAAATTAAATATTTCTTGAAATAATCAATAAAACATAAAAACAACGCCGTATAATTCAAACAAACAACAAATAACATTTATTTTAAATAACTTGTTTATATTAATAATGTTTTTAGTTATGTTTTCAACATGAGAGTAATTTTGGGGTAAAAATGCATTTTTAACGAATAATCACATATTTCTTAAAATATTCAATGAAAAATAAAAACAACACCGTATAATTAAATCAAACAACAAATAACGTTTATTTCAATTTAATTGTTTATATTAATAACGCTTTTGGTCTTATTTTCAACATTTAAGTATTTTTCCGTTTAAAAATGAATTTTTTAACGAAAAATAATATATATCTTAAAATACTCATTAAAAACTGATAATCATGATTGAAATAAATGAGAAATTAAATTTATTTTAATTATAGTTTTAATATAGATGATGATTTTTAATCATATTTGCAATATTTTATTAAGTTTTTCGGAAAAATATTTTTAACATATTTCTGGAAATAGTCAGTAAAAATAAAAGCAATGCTGTTTTATTCAACAGAATTACAAATAACATACATATCATATATATTTTTCATATAAATAATCTTTTTAATGATATTTCCAACATTTAAGTAATTTTTGGGGTATAAAAAAATGAAAACACGTATATCTGCTTTAACTTAACAGGTTCTTACGGAGTAATTCACAGGTAAAACGTCATTTAAGTTAGTCATATAACACCATTTTTGAACATTCTACAGCGTTGTACATCAGTTAACTGGAATCGTAACCATGCTAAATATGAAGTATAGCCTTTGATTGCCAATTGCCCTTAGTGACACAGATATCCCGAGCGCGTGATTCAGCATGTTCGATACATGCGTATGTTATTAAAAAATGATATACAGACAATGTTATCAAATATAAATCTTAAATAAAATAAGGTTGACATTTGTCTGATGGATACATATGCCCAACTAAAAAAATGAATATGAACTAATACTCTCAAAGTACACTCTTTGTTATTACACTGGTTTAGCAAAAGTATTTAGTTTTGAGACATGTGAGAGTCGAAGATATTAGGCATTCCGGATCAAATGTTTTGGTCGTAAAAAGTGTAAACGGTAAAATATTTTGAGATTCAGGCTTTGCCACACGAAAGAAAAAAAACGTGAACAACAGCAAAAATACATAAATAAATAAGTAAACAGGTAGACAGATAAATAAACAAATAAATGTCTTAACCCGGAATATGAAATAATGATCCTCTAAATGTAAAATCCGGTGGATTACGATATCTAAACCTGCGATCATCGTTTTTTTTTAATTTTGATTGCGACCTTTTCCAAGCTTATTAAAGATAGTGCCTGTATAATTTGCGATAGGAGATTAACAATATTGTAATTCGCAAGATATAGCTAGGAAAATTTATTTCATTATTTAATGGATAAAAATAAGAGAGAAATATTTTGAAAAAATTGGAAATTGTTGTTTCATGCAGTGTTGAAGCAACAAAAATATTGCAATACACATTTTTAAATAATATATACATTTATGAACGTGAAAACTTTCGACAAGTGTGGTTCAAAATGTCAATAATCAGATAAGCAATTAAAAATATATTTAAGCTATGCACAACAGCAGCTACCTCAGGTAAATACAAATACATCTAGGGTATTGAGAACTACCAGATGAAATGTCTCCAATCTTTCGTGTCACTAGAGGCTACGCCCTATTATTAAATGAATTACATCGCCATAGATATTCTCTCATAAATAAATTCAGTCAGACGGAATGGGGGGTTGAAAAATATTAACGTCATACACAGCAAATTAATGCTCACAGTCGGACGGTAAAATATAAGATGGGGGGTTGAAAGTTATTAACGTCCTACACAGCAAACTAATGCTCTCAGTCGGACGGGAAATATATGATAGAGATAGTGCAGATATTGATATTGCTGCGATGTAGTTTAATAAAAGAAATAGAAAACATGTGCCAGCTTTCACAGTAAAACTGTATTGTTAAGCACAAATTCGAAAGTAAGTCTCAGTGATGATGATGTCAACTTACATTTAGAAACGTATACAAAATGGGAAATGAAGTTGTTACTCGATCGTGCAAATCTTTGCATTTTGTTTGTTTGTTTTTAAATTCTTTAATTTAATGTAGAAACGAATAAGTTAACGGTAACTACAATATCACGACTATGTGGTGAAAATAAAAGGAGTAATTCATTTTTCTCCATTTTCAAATACTTTGAAGTGCTTCTCAATTAAGCATCTAAAAAAGTAAACATAGGATTTTATTGACCGAAAATTGTTATGGCACGAACGACCATTGTTCAACTGTCGTAGTTAATGCGAACAACTGCACTCCCTTTTGATATTCATCCCTTTAACAAAACTAAAGTAAGTATGGCATGAAGAAGGGTTTGCTTACCCTTCCGGAGCACCTGAAATCGATAGCCATAAAATAACTTAATTTTAGTAACAGTCACGATCTAAACATATTCATTGATAGAAGTCCAGACTTAAGACGGTGTGTTTTAAAGCCAATTTGGCGAAGAAATCTCAGCTAACTTGATCGTAATGTAGGATTGTCATAAATGTGCTAAACCTTGACTGGTTGTTGTGGTAATTAATTTCAACATACATTTTTCATATGTTATCAACGTTGTTAACCATAACGGTGACTTAACCTTTTTAAGGACAAAAAACAAAATTACCAATGTTGAATACGTATGGAAAATTTTCTTATGCTATATGTACATTTCAAGGAGTAACCTCTCATCAGTAGCATTAGAATCAAAACCTAGGAAGTCCAAGATCCAAAACACTGCAAAAGAAGCACTCAAATCCAAACAAATCGATTGGGAAGCCAAATCCCAAATAGTCCATAAAACGTTTAAGTCACCGTTATTGTTTCTTCAAGAGCAACCGTTTAAAAGGATGAAATGAAAAAAGCCCCAATATTATTTGTTTGTTTGTTTGTTTGTTTGGGGTTTAACGCCACTTTCAACAAT
>JARWCS010283377.1:0-13094 GCA_034783895.1 Geukensia demissa
TCAGAAGCATCAGTGTGATGAAAAGATTGGTTTACTGTGGCAACTCTTGACGTGATAAATCATAGAAATAAATATGTTAACTTGAAAGTTTATTTTACAAACTTTTACTCCAATTTTCAACTCCAGTTATCTCACTCCAACACTCCACTCCATTATAAAAATACATGTTGCCTTTAAATTGTGATACATTTTAATGCTATGTATGAAATATGAAAACAGTCCAGAATTAAGCTGATTACATATATGGATTAATTTCACTAAATAAATATAGGACAAATGATCGGAATTACTTGGCCCTTACCGACAATACTAACATTTTGGACAGTTTCATTGTTTTCAGAGTTCAGCCGGAGCTGGAAGAACCTGCACTGCTCGAGAACTTTCATTCATAATTATAAAAATAAACAATGAACATATTGCACCGGAATGTGTTGCATAATAAATCTGATTCTAGACAATTTTTGCTGTTCTATTTTCAAACTTTAAAGTCTTTTAAACTTGTAGTAAATAAAAAGTTGATCCAATTATATCCCATAATGCATCATGGTTCCATTCAGTTTTTACCCAATTCCACAATCTTGGGTACACAAAAAAATACACGTGTTTCCCTTCATGTTACCTATATGGCTAAAATAAACTGGTTATAATAAAATTTCTAATGCAACACTTTTCTAACACCATATTTGATTGGTTAACTTCAATCCTATTTGCTCTAACTAAGATGAACTCATATAAAAAGCCGCCAAATTGCATCAGAGAATCCTCTCCGGAATCATATAGACTTATTAGTGTGCGCCACTTAATATATTATATTATACAACTGCTTATAATATAATTGTATTGTTAATCATATTGCCATAGTCTATAAATTCATTTGAAATCTGAAAATGTCAATTCAAGTTCAAGAATTTAATTGAATTTATTTTAAGAACACTTGTTACATGATTTTTAAAGATAAAGTTTAAAGCTGAACATGCTGAATTAGATTCAATACCCCAGGGTAGGTTATCAGATTATCTTCGTGCACTATGTGTGTATCTGTGATCACACCTATCCAATATACAGTATTGATTTTATTCTTAAAAATATAGGAGATGTGGCTTGATTGTCCATGAGACAGCCACCCACCAAATTACAGTATAATTTAAACTTCTACAGGTCCCATTACGGCCTTCAACAATGAACCATACCATAACGGAAGCAGTAAATACAAAATGTGAAGCTATACATAAAACACGACAATCGACCTAATCTATTGCAAAAATGGTGAACAAATAACAATAAATGACTAATCAAACAACGACAACCACTGGACTACAGGCCAACTTTTTCTCTTTTCTCTGAAGAGAGCTCTTTAGTAGGGGTCAACCAATAACAAATAAAACTCTGAACAGCATTACTTAAAAAAACTCGAAAAAAAACAGAAATTAACACCATCTGAATCAGTTCTTATTTGACTGTATGTCACACTCTGATAAAAATTATATAAAGATTTTCAAAATATTGCAAGTATTTGGATAAAATAACAAAAGTTATAGTAAATTCCTTACGTTTGAGTTTCGGCCTCACGTCCTTCCTCAGCGAAAGCTTTAGTTTCTCTGTGGAAAGCCGTGTTAAAAACTTTCACTGAGGTCGAAACGTCCGAAATGAAATATATTATTTTTATTAAAAAAAATTTTGATGAATTTTCACTAGTAAACACGACGTTGTCTAAACGAGTCAACACTTGTCTGAAGGCTGTCTGAATAAAAAAAGCAGTCCATTTCCATTTCCAGAGGCTGGTCAAGACTTTTGGAAAGGGGGGGGGGGGGGGGGGGGTCGGCACTTTTTGTGAAACTCTTGCTCATCAATTTTCTCGATTTCTAATGGAGATTAAGACCAATATATATATACCCCATACTATTCCCTTTTTATCATTTTTGCGTTTCAAAAGCCCCCCGACCCCCTTGATTTCTGTAAGAAACTTACATGATCTTTTCATAATTATGATACTACAACAGCATATGAAATGGAAACAAATGATTTCCGTTTACTGTAGTATGATGCTTGATAAAAATATTTACGATTATTGCAGCATAGAAGAGTCACCAGAAAGCCTTTCAACAGAGAGCAAGTCACTGAAAAACGAATTGTTTCAATCTTACCTTATTCTTTTCCAATCAGCTTGGGACTTCCTGAATGCCATTAATTGGTGTCCACGTGGAATTCCTTGGTCAGGAAAGTGGGACCGGTCATCGAGTGGACTTTTTGGAACTATTTCATCGAGTACAATGTTATACAGGCTTGTGAAGACGTAAAAAACTGATCAACAATTATTTCTTGCATAGTTAATATAATTAATCAGATGTAAAGGATACCATGGGAACGCTGGGTGACAATGTAGTTAAGAGCAATATGAACCATACAAATATATGATGAGGGAATCAGAAGAAAACTCTAGTTCTACATGTTAAAATCACTGTTCACGTTTTTCTAAAATATTATCAAATAGGATACATAAACTTCTGAAAAAGCTAGGACATATCTCTGTGACAATTCGGTTTTCAATGTTCTGAAAACTTGCAAAGGTCTTTACAAGTCATAGAAGATTATTCTAATTAACAAGAAATGTCGAGGTATATGACATTTGGAAAAGGTTACACTCATTTTTTGTATTGATGTAAAATTTCAAAAGGGAAAAATGCTTCTTTCATCCATTACCATTTTTATAGATTAAACCAAGCATATTAATAATAAAATAAAAATATTAAACAGACAAAATCCTCCCTTGTTGAATATAAAAAGGACAGCCATCCAAAACGTGTAAATCTCAAACTTCTACAGGTTGCCCAAGGCCTTTAATAATGGACACATGTCCACACCCTACGGCAAGCTGTAAAAGGTCTGTTCTGTAGAGATGGTACCAAAACAACAGGACAAGCACATAAATTAGAACTTAGAATTGTCAGTCGAACCGACATGATAATTGTTTTAATCAATTGACAAATTTACAAATACCTATGGAATATCCGTTTCACAGATGAAGGCGGACCTTTTCCCGTGAAGGAAACACAGGCTGTTCGCTTTCTCTGCCTAGAGGTTGTGATCCAGTGAAATCTTCCCCTTGACCTTGAAATGACTAAAACCGGATTGGACATGGACAGTGCGTCGGGGTCTTTAAAGAGGCAGGAACTGCTTACCCTTCCGGAGCACCTGAGTTCACCCCCGTTTTTTGGTAGGGTCCGCATTGTTTATAATTTGTGTTTTAAGTTTTATATGTATATATGTCATGTTCCGTCTTGTTCGTGTTCTCGAGATTGTCATGTCTGTCGACTTTCCTCTTTTGTCCGGCCCTTCGGTTTTCTTTCACGTACTCTTTTTTAGCCTTTGTTAAATGTACATACTTCAATACTAATTGCATCCACTTGACAATCATTGGGCTCATTTCACGAAAATAGTAAAAGCACTAACATTAGCATAACAGTATTTAATGTTGTTACAAATAATTATAGATATGGAGCCATTCACACTGTTACATCATTGTTGATAAAGCAAAGGTGGCATCAGGGAATCCAATTGACAAGCAGCTCTGAATTGTCGTGAATACAAATCCGTTCCTATACTGGTTGTGACTAACATCGATTGCGACTATACATCGGCTTTGTCTACTGAGTAACACGACGGGTGCCACTAGTGGAGCAGGAGTTGCTTACCCTTCCGGAGCACTTGAACTCATCCTGGTTTTTGTAGGGTCCAGCTTTAGTTTTCAGTGCAGTGTTGTGTGTTCTGTATTTGTCTTTCGATTCATTTTGCTGGCCATGGTCTTGTCTGTCTTCCGACTTAAGGATTTATGTCTGCCCCTTTGGTATCTTCGAATTCATTTTGAACTGATTTTCTTATTGGAACAAAATAAGCATAAAGAGTTGATATGTCAGTGCGCTCTTTTTTAGCTATAACCATTTGAAAATTTGGCGGGAAACATTTTTTCTTGATTTGTCATCGATTTTGTATTAGCAGGTAATGTCTATTGAAACCCCTGACGAAAAAAAGAGTTTTTTAAAATAATTTCTCAAATGGTTTTTGAGATGTGTTAAAGGACATTATAAAAAGAAAAGTGGGTTCACGTGAAAATCGAGTATCGAAAAACCTTAAAATAGTTATTCACATCCAAATTGAATAATTCTTGTATTTCATTAAAGCCATATAAATTTTTACTATTATTGGACTTTATAACAAACAATCAACTATTAGTGACTTGTACTTTTTGACCAGAAAACATGATGCAATAATATCGTGAATAGTGTGGTTATTTTCGTTATCATAAGGTACGGCTAAAAAATTGCTTCTACGTGCCACACAATAATAACGGAGATTTAAATGTTTTAAGTTAATTTCCTTAAAATGGAAAAGTATCTTTTGAAGGATGATCAGCAATTAAAGACAAAAAATACTTATATAACCAGTGGAACTTTTCACTGTAAAGGTTACAACATAAGCATTTCTTTAAAGGAAATTGAGCCCTCCTGATAATTTGAATTATAACGCAACCAAGTTATAGAAAATTCAATTTAATCAGTATTTTATGCGTTTTAAACAAAAACATATTTCAAATTATGTATACATGTTTAGAAAAACGTTACACTCCTGTTTTGTGGGGGAGTTCGTGGATTCCAAGCTTTTGTTCCTTTTGTTTACGTTTTATCTTTTGGTTTGTTTTAAATTTGTCTTGTCTCTTTGGACTATGCACTTTTGATCTCTTGCATGGGTATTCTACACTGGACTCACTCTACATCCTATTCAGTTCTGTTAATTACTTACATCGGTCAAAACTTCTGTAACCACTGAAATTACGGAGGCTTCATTTCTTTTATTGAAGTCCGAATTGTTCATAGTTGTATGTTTGTTTATAGTTTTATAAACATGTTATATACACTATAAGGCTCATGTTCCGTCTTGTTGGAGTTCTCGTGATTGCCGTGTCTGTCGATTTCTTCCCTTTTGTTTTTTCTTCGGTTTTCTTTTGCTTCCCCATGCAACCGTCAATTAAAAATTTTGAATAAATATGGAAAACTTAAGGAGTAGCCTCTTATAAGTAGCAATAGAAGCTAAACATAGGCAAAGAAGCACTCAAATCCAAACAAATCGAAATGGGAAGCCAAATTCTTCGACATGGACACACACTAACTGTTATACTTTAATAAGTGCATTAAGTGCAAGTTAAGGCACGAAGCAGAGCACTCTGTTTCTGTTGTATCCTTGATTTCAAGTTCAATTGGACAAATGTGGTCGACAAAATCTTTATTGCCCCGGGATTTTAATGAATTTATCTATACAGCCCTGTTAATATTCCCATATGGCCGTAATAATACTATTTGGCCCTGGCATGCACAGTTAAACACACTAGCTGTATCTGTTTTTGGCTCTGCTACAGATCAATTCTCGGTCACTATTGTTGTCATCGACAGTCAAGAAGTCAGCACTTTGAATATTCACGAACATTGATACCTAGTAATTTGTATTGCACTTAATTAATTGATTTGTTAAAGATAAGTTATCTTGTTTGCTGTTAAACAGAATCTTTAGATGGATTCTGAATGTTTTCTCAATTTGTGAATTGTGATTAAGTTATTCCGTATAGTTTTTATATTGTTGTAATCCCTAAATGTTCTGATGAAATTTATTTGCAGGTTAAATTCTATCACAACCTATATAAGCTCAGAATCTTTCCTGTTATTATGTTGACATTGCATTATTCTTAGCAATTATCTAATCATCTTTTATGTTTGATTTATGAGATCGAAGACTAACTTTTCAGCATTTCATAAACCATTTTAATCTTTTTCGGATTTGCGGAAGGACGCATCAAAAAGGAAATCAATGATAAGAGGACCAAAAAGTCTTTCATAGTGCGTATTTTACAGCTTTTTATATACAGTTCTAAGGCAGAATGAAAAAAATCCAGTGTATGTTACTACTTTTAAAAAGATACGAAACGGAAAAATCAATTTTTCACAATGCCTTGGATAAAGCTTTGTATTTTATGCAGACCGATATCTGGCCAGATAAGCTTTTTAATGGAATTATTTTTACTATGTTGTATCTCGGATTTTTTATATTTTGGTACACCGGAAGCTTAATCAACCCCTGTCCTACACGCAACACTCGTCGTAAATTTTGTAACTCTAATCTGAGTTACCGTCAATGCGAGAAGAAGTCAACCCACTGTTGAATTCGGTAATAGGCCCGGTCCATACTTGTTGAAGTGATTTATGCGACAACAGCAGTGCTCTCTTCAGAAAATTCTGATACTTGGAACAGGCATGAGAGTATCGCATCAACTGCGACACATAAATCTCGTATTTAGAAGTTTATTGATTTTTTTTTATTTCATATATAAATATCAATAAAGAATATTTTTTACACAGATGATACATTTTTCTTCCGGATATTATGCAACATGTCAGCAACTAAGTAAATAAATGATTTGTAAAATTTAAAATTAAGGTTGATGTGAGAAAGTAAATACGATATAGGGTATGTGATGTAGGGTATTCGATTGAAGGTAAATGATAAAGTTTCCCATAAATACCTGGTCATGTTAGACAATTACCACTGTATCACACATTCACATGATTCAGAAACTCAAATGAATCCAAAGTGGTCCAGGTTGTTGATATGACCTTACTTTTACAGATTCCCGTGAATCTTTGCGGCGTTTTAGCATCACAAGTGAAAGGGGTTACCTGTTGTTCGCAATGGAAGATGTTTTTGCTTAATCTGTGTTAAAATTAAAAAAACACATGATATGCATTGTAAATACAGGCTAAAAGTTGACTGCGTTTCAAATAAATATTATCTATTTCTTCGTTCAAATACGTTCAAATTCCAAAGCAACCTCACAATTCTGCAAGCAGACAAGGAAATAAAACAGTTCGCCTTGAAATAATTTCTACCAACAGAAAAGGTTAACTTCCTAGTTTATCGACAACAACAATACTGACAAGGGAGAATTTCGCATGGCGCGATGGATGATATTGTTATGATGATGTAACATTTCTATCATTCTTTTTCTAATATTATGACTTCATAGAAACATTCTCTCTTTCTGTTGACACAACATATTTGAAGAATATTCTGTATATGCAGTATTGCACTTCTGTTGTTATACTGTAATCAACCCATTTCCATCAAAGTGACTAATACTGCAATACTAATAGTACAATAATACTGAGTTACCAAAGAATCTTAATATGTCCAAAAGTATGGAAAAAGGAGACGGCGTTCTCCCCTTGAGGGGTCAAAAAGGAGTCGAAAAAGCTAACAAGGGATAGATGGTATGATAAAATATTGTGTTGAATGACGTTTCCCTTAATCATGTCAATTAAAATTACCGATTTTGACTTCTTGATTTGACACTAATTTTGCCATTAAGGACTTCACGACAGGTGCTGCGCGCAGGACAAGGGACGCTTACCCTTTCGGAGCACCTGATCCCGCTCTTGTTTTGTTTCGTGTATTCAAAGCATTTGTTCGTTTTGTTTTTGGTTTTATCTTTTAGCTTGTTTCAAATTTGTCTTGTCTGTTTGAACTATGCACTTTTGATCTCTAACATTGATTTTCTCCACTAGATTGATTCGTCCTTGGTTTGCTTTATCATCTGCTTTCATTAATTTATGTAAGTTTACATTTTAAATGGCAATTTGTTAAGCTTTATCATCAAACCATTTGCTAATCATGCTTTTTCTTATGAGTGAAAGAAATAGCGGAGGAAATGGACTTTACAGTACCATTACTTGCAAACAGCGGCATTGTCGTAGGAGACAAAACCAGCTGAAAAGCCACAAGGAGAATACAAACAGGCCAATAAACTCGAAAAACATATCTAATTAAGAACTTAAAAGTAAATCTGTTATCCCTGAGAGAGCTACAGCCCTTATGGTTGACAAGAATTTTACCATTAACAGTCAAAATGCTGTGATAAAACTGCCAACGTACTAAACTTTAGACCAAGATGTCCTAATGAAACTCCAGCACATGACACTTTTTAAACTGAATGTACCGTTTGTTTAAACGAGAGCAATGACTTGTAAACATTTCCTTTCGCATAACAGGAAATTTTGTCCATTTTTTTAAATTGTGATTGCGATGATAATTTTTTGCTATTGCGATGTATATAAGGCTTATTGATATTCAAATTCATATTGTTGGCGGGTATTGTAAATTTAACCACTTGTTTACCAGACGTTACTTTTTGTACAAGGCAGTGAGTAAATGTTCCAAAACCACATTACAATCTAAAGTTTAAACTCAGATTTGTTCAATACATATGCTGTGCCGCATTGCTAATAAATATATTATGTTGAAAATGAAATCAGCAACCAAAGTGTCCATTTTGTCATTAGCGATTGCACCAAAACAAAGATGGCGGAAACAATGATAAAGCATAACGAGTAATAATCAAAATCACTAGGTTTAGTTCTAAAACATGGACCATTGAACATGGAATAATGCATTTTTCTTTATTTAAAATAAAACAACGGTAAAATCATGCGCAGAAAAATCAAAACAAAATTGCGCACTACAATCTAAAAATCATATCTTGTGGACATTTGTATTAAAACGTTGATTAAGGTTTACCCATTTTTGTTGTTAGAGCTCAGTGTTTTCAACTTAATGTAATTATAAATCATCGTTAGTAGCCGCTTCTATTAGCCAAGTCCTCTATTACCACCATACACAGCGATTACAGTTTATCAACCGAATTCAAAGATAAGTGGTAGTCAGAAGACCGACAAGACTATGATCATCAATGTGTTATTGCATTTTTGTATTGATTTGAAAAAAAAATACCGATTTCTTCATTAGGCATCCATCGACGAATTGCTTTCCATAGTTTTATATCTTTTGACAACAGACAGAACCGTTGGTCCACAAGACAAAATAGTAAAAGTACTTACAGTCACTGTTATATCATCGTTACAATATCACGTGTCACGCAATGTGAGATTATTATTTGCTTGTATTATGTTGTCAGAATAGGAATCAAGACATTTTTATTGTAAGAAATCATTACCGGACGATATTATTGTTTAAAGCAGTCTTTACAGACAATTTCGCGTGTCCTTCAACGATTTACGTAATTATATTTTAATGCTTATTGCAAAAGTATTATTGAAACTCCAGTCTGGAGAACCAAAATCAGTCTATGGATCTAATTTGACATTTTAGCCTAAAATGATTTATCTGACATATATACTGGGGAAGCACATTTACAGCTCAGCCAGGATAGTAACCCTTTTGCAAATGCGTCTTGTTCAGCCATGCTGAAAACCTTTAAACAGGCAGATGTAAACAAATGAGCAAAATATCGTCTTAAATCTATAAATCTCAAGTCATATTTACGGAACTTTCTACAATATAGCTTTTTTGTGTCCGATTTAACAAAGTTATAAAAATCGTTGATCTTTTTAGTATTCTTTTACCTTCGAAAATGTCATTTGTTTTCCTGACTGCAACTTACAGTATATCTAGCGCATTTGATAAAGGGTTATTAACCAGGGTACCCTGAGACGGTATATGTTAGGCATACACAGAGTCCGTCCTTGTAATTCTGTTCCTGCACTTTTATTGTTGGATGGATCAAATTGCAACAATCGTAATTCTACAAATAAGACTAAATTGGACTTAATTAATTGTATAAGCTACTGAATTTCACGTCAACCAGATTAAACATGATTGTACACCCGATGTGTGCTTTATTGTTATATCATGCAACAGATTAATTAAGTTTTATCTTCACTGCGTCTTCACATAGAAATTATCTAGTAGAATATGCCATCAAATTTGCAATTACGTTTCGTTTTACATTATCTTAAACCAAAAAGTTCGTTGTAGATATTTTTTTGCTTCAAAGTTTCCTCGTTTTATTATACAAATATAAAGTCACATGCAGCTGCAGCCGCGTAGGTCATCCTTTCTGCATTATTGTATAGTGCAACAACTAATGATCTTTATAACAAAGACAGTTGGACTGTTCTTCAGAATGTTTATATATGCAACAATGCTGTAGATTATGCATTTTGGTAATATATATATCCTGTTTTGTAAAGGAGTTCGTGGATTCACAGCCCTTGTTTCTTTTGTTTTCGTTTTATCTCTTAGTTTTTTTCAAATTTGTCTTGTCTCTTTGGACTAGGCACTTCTGATCTCTCACATGGGTATTCTACACTGGATTTCAACAACTCTCAATCGGTGCTTTGATCTGTCCTAAAGCCAGCAAAAATAAAGTAACTTGCGGAGTGCTGTTACTCTGCATGTGACGTGTCAGATTCGGGATTGCTTTGAATGATTTTAATTTGATAAACACATCTATGACAACACTTTAACATATACCACTGTGAAATTAACATTGAACAGATTTTTATCATTTAAACGGAGCGATTTAGATCAATAATATAAAATTAGGAGGTGGCATGATTGTCCATGCGACAGCCACCCATCAAGGAATTCGAAGATACCAAAGGGGCAGACAGAAATCGATAATCGGAAATATGACAGTAGAATTTAAACTTCTACAGGTCCTTTTATGGCCCTTCAATAATGAACCAAAGTTCATACCATAACGGAAGCTGTAAAAAGCCCCGAAGTACAAAATGTGAAACTATACATAAAACACGACAATTGACCTAATCTAATGCAAAAATGGTGAACATATAACAATAAATGGCTTATTAAACAACGTCAACCACTGGACTACAGGTTCCTGGCTTGCAATTACAAACATGTTTTAGACCTAGAAAGATTCTGAGCTTTCTGTCTCATCTTAATGAGGCGTTGTGCGGTCTGCTTGACACGTATTCCTTAAATATAAACTAAGCAATTATTAACATTTTCCAAATTAAATGAATAATGGCCGCGCAATTTAAATAAAAGGGGAATGTGAAAAGAGTTAGACGATAACAAAGACAAAAGTC
Organism: Geukensia demissa; assembly: GCA_034783895.1. Lineage (NCBI taxonomy): Eukaryota > Metazoa > Mollusca > Bivalvia > Mytilida > Mytilidae > Geukensia > Geukensia demissa. Next base: position 10,953 of record JARWCS010283377.1, read on the forward strand.
GAACGACAGACAAGACCATGGCCAACAAAATGAAACTAAAGACAAACACAGTACACACAACACTTCTAAATCTGGAGTAACACGTATCCTTCAAAAATTAGGGTGAGGTCAGGTGTACCGGTAGGGTAAGCAAATCCCGCTAGTTATTTACAGGGAAAATATAATCTGCTATAAAACCATCGAACGTTTCTGTTTCTTTAAATGCCTGCTAGTGAAGTTAACAATCCTCCTTGGTAAAAGGAAATGAAGGTTATTTTACTGGAAGAAACATGTAACAAATATAATTCTTGGAAACGGCAATTCGTACCATTTCTAACAGGGACCTTTTTAGCCCTCTAATGTTATTGTAAAACAAATGAAATGTTAATCATATGAAATTACTTTACACTTATGCGAGAAAGTCCACGTTTTTTTCCCTCGTTCCACTTTGTGCCACTCAAAAAAGACGGAATTTCTCACACAGGTGGAAGATTTTCTAAGGACCAATTATTCTGCAATATAAACATCCAATTATATACGGAATGACAAAATTTGGGCCTTCTATATTTTATCCGTTTTTAAAATTACTATTATCCAGGAAACACGACATCAAATAAGAAATTACACATCTAGTTAAAAAAGGTCAAAGCTTAACAAATAATATCAAAGCACATCCTGACACGACTTATAAAGAATCCAAATATTCAGTTTATGACCTAATAGTTATTTGCACTTCCCTGCAATTAAATTTGAAAGAATGTATATCTCCCACCGAGACAACGATTTTGCAATTAAGGAAAAAGCTTAAAACGTGTTTGCATTTCCTTATAACTCTTTACCGTCTCTGTCATTTTTCAACCTCCTCAAGATTGAGATATCATAGAAATACGAGATAAGTCCTAAATTGAACCACTGTCACTTTCGTTTTCCATTATACAGGGGTATTACGTTACAGTATAATTAAACTCAAATCAAAGGGTTTTATTTAGAGTTATTTTTAGGTAACTAGAAAGTACAAAGAAATTTCATTGATATTAGAAGTTTTTAAAGATAATTATTTGTTTTAAAAAGTGGTTAGGACTAGGTAGGCGAAGGTTGTTGCAATTGAACTTTTAAAATACTTGAAAGGTAAAAACCATCTTCTTCATATTCTGCAAACATTGTTGGGTAATTCAAGATCTGTACACTTCAACGTGCATACCATATCCACATCTTTTACCTATGAAAGCGTTTCAGATATTGGCTGCATGTATTACATATGTATACATCACTTAATATAAATTACCTACAAATTTCTATTGAGATATCCTATACCAATACTTAAGTTCAGCATAATATATTTGCTCAATAATTTTTGCCAAAACTAATTTCAGTCATTGTTTTATGATATTTTTGTTTAACATGTTGTCGATACTATTTTAATTTTGCAATTGCACTACATCTTGTTTTCTTTGCATATTAATGATATTGTAAGACTCAATCCAACCAGATGTGTGTTTTGATTGATGTCGTAACTGAGAGAACCAGTTTTGTTATTAATAGGAAAGAATGCGTAATACATTCATAACATGTCTTTTTTGTGTCAGGGCATGCACTTTTGCCTTTCTGAAGCTTCAAGTGTGTTGTTCTTAGATTTACTGGCAAAAATCAGCCTGAGATCGATTTTTAAAAATAATTTAAGTAAAAATTTAAGTTTACAGAAGTTTTGATTATAAACTGATAAAAAAGAGAAGCAGTTCTAGATAGTCGACAATGTGGGATTTTTTAAGGTTCGACAGAGCCATGATCTGTGATATATCTATATGTTTTTTCATTTATTACTATGGTGAAACAAGTATTAGCTTTCCAGAAAAGCTTGCCTGACTTAGCATTTAATAAATATGGTTATATTTGTCATTAGAATAATATAAATATAGGTATGACCTATGTGGAAGTGAAGCATATGTCTTTTGGGGTGCAACTCGCATCTGGAAAGGGTTGGGTTAGAATCACAGGTTTCAATAAATCGACTGCAGGGGATATCCAGTGTGAAAATCACAAGGTCATTGGGATTCAAGTGGGTAACCGATTATGTCCCAGTTTTTTTCCGAAGTATTTATTAGAAATGCAATGTAGCAGATGTGGGTAAAGCTGCAGTACAATTAAGTCTTTTTATTTTGAATT
>JARWCS010283487.1:0-13092 GCA_034783895.1 Geukensia demissa
TTATCTGTGCCAGTAGACCTGTACAGGAATTATCAGTCAGTACAGATCAAAGGGAATTGCTGCAAATTACCGATAAATGATTAAGTTTTCTCTTGCTTGATAAAAAAGAGAAAAACAAATTAGTGAACTTAGAATAAAGTTACTTGTACATTTGGTTCATGTACACCTCAGATGACTCTAGTATATTAAAATCATAAGACCAGAAAATTGATTTCCATTTATTAAAAATTTCAGTTATGTCCTGGATAGATTTTCTGACAAATTAGGTTAAAAAGGTGGTTAAAAAGGTGATTTCCAATTGATTGCCTGAAGATTAACATGCATTAAAATGCAGAAAATAAGAGTTAACCATTTCATTTTTTTGTACTCTTAATAACTGTCAAATGCAGATATTTTATTCAATGCAGATAATTCTATAAATATTTATTATTGGATAGTTATTTAAGTAGATTGTAATTGATTATTTCAAATATTGTCCAAAGACTCATTAATTCATTAGTACATGTTGTATCATCATACTGTTCCAAGGTGACCTTCACCGTGACGTTATTGATCCTTTAGATATAATATTGTGGCTGAGGGTGTTTTATGACTATGGTTATATATACAGTAGTCATTGTATGAAATAGGTAAAGACCGTGTTGAAAACCAGGTGAAGGTTTCACAAAAAGTCGTAAGTGTTACAAGTTGTCGTAACTTACACACGTAATACAGGACTTATGAGTTAGTGTAGTCTTGCAAATTTTTGTGAAATGTTCGCCAGGCCTTGAGTTTCATAAAACTATATGAAAGATGAAATAATGGACATTAGTATAGACCTTCATCTACTTGATTGATAAAATGTTGCTAAGTGTACAGTGGCAAATATTCATACATTCATGAGCATCTTGCTTTGTATTATAAGTGTTAAAATGTACCTGCTTAAGTTGAAAATGTCAATACTGCTTCGTTTTAATTAGTGTCAGTTTTTGTATTTCATGTCTTTCTATCTCAGATTTGATAATATTTATTTGTGAGACCCAGTAAGTTTCGTGGACACAATTAACTTCATACATTTATTTATAAATCTTGTCTGATCCAAAGTAATATCATGATCCTATCTATAATTGTAATGTACTGCAGTTAATGTAGTATGTGTATGGGAAAATAGAGGTCCTGTTTATATGAAATATTAGATATTTTTAATGTTTAAAAGTCGGTCACACTTTGTACTATTAAAAATGAGATGAATTACTAGAGAAGGCTAATTGAAATTATTCTGTAGATTTGTATTCAGTCAAATGTTCTTGCAATTGCAGTCACCTCTTTAAAGCAGCCACTTTAATTTTAAGGCATTTTTTTTCTATGTCCCCACCTGTAGGCAATGGGGGGATTAAGTTATACTCTCGTACTTACGTACGTACTTCAATCTGTATCTACATTTGACAATTTTAGTCAAAGTTTTTACAGCTTTTGTATGTCCAATTGATTTCATATTTGGTCTAAAGCATTATCAGGGTGAGTTGTACTATGTCTCCCCTTTTCAGGTCAGTTTTTTTGTCTACTTCCTGTTCGCCGGATCAGGACACCCGTGTCCCATGGAAACATTTTCTCCATGTTTCCATTTGAAACCCTGCTAGGCAATGCTGAAAATTTGGTGTTTCTTTTCATTTGAAATCCTGTGAGACAATGCCTAAAAAATTTGGCAGGGTTAGGGTTTATACAATAAAGGTGAAGTTACCATGATGCCTTTAACAGTGTTTTCCTGTAGAAAGTGAGTGTGACAAACTACAACATGCAGTAATTATTGTGACAAGATGACCAGTTTGTGTCAACAAACAATAGAAAATTACTGATATGTTTCTTAGATAAGATTGTACAGATAGGTATACAAAATATATCTTTGAAAAATGTATCCACGTACCCTGGGGCAGAAATATTAATATTTATGACATGTGTGAGTGCAGCAGTGTTTAAATGATGTTTTATACTTCTAGGTGTACCAAGTGTGATAGGTGTCTATCTTCCTGGTACTTTGAGAGAAATGGTCAACTCTTCTGCAAGAAGGACTATTGGGACCTGTTTGGTGAGAGCTGTAACCGGTGTAGTCAAGTGATTACTGGCCCAGTGATGGTAAGTACTGGACTGGAACATGATTTTAGAGGGCTGTAACCAGTGTAGTCAAGTGATTACTGGCCCAGTGATGGTAAGTACTGGACTGGGACCTGTTTGGTGGGAGCTGTAACTGCTGTAGTCAAGTGATTACTGGCCCAGTGATGGTAAGTAGTGGACTGCAACATGATTTTTGGAGACCTGTAACCGGTGTAGTCAAGTGATTACTGGCCCAGTGATGGTAACTACTGGGACATGTATTGGAAGATCTGTAACTAGTGTAGTAATGTGATTACTGTCCCAGTAATGGTAAGTGTGGATTAGAGGGCCAGTATTTGATGAGGAAATAAGAAACCTGAAGATCAAATCTAGAGACAGGAGATTATAAAGGAAGACTATAACAATAAAAAATACATAAAATAACAGTGTCTGTGACTAGAGATGGATGAGTCTGTGTTTGTGCATTAATGTAAACTTTGCTCTCACAATACGGAAGAAAGGCATCATTTGGAATTAAGATTCAATGATACTAAAGCAACCTGTGGTGAACTTAATGATACTAAAGCAAACTGTGGTGGACTTTAATTTAGTCTGGGTTCATAATAGGGTGTTTTATTTTAGTTCCAAAAAACTGTGAAATATATCGATAAATAGGAGATGCGGCATGGTTTTCCATGAGACAGCCATCCACCATATGACAATCTAAAATATACTTCTACAAGTCCTATTACGGTCTTTAATAATAACACAAAGTCCATACCATCACGGAAGCTGTTAGAGGTCCCCATAATAAAAAATGTGGAACTATTCATAAAACACAACAATCAACCTAATCTATTGAAAAAATGGTGAACGTATAACAATAAAGAACTTTTTACACAGCGACCACCAATTTTGAATGAAGAAGCACCTGTAAAACTATCCTCAACAGTTTAAAGACTCTTTCACATCATGTAATGTCTGGTCTATATAGATTCTTTTTCTCTTTATTTATTCTTTATTTGGCACTGTGTTTTAAACATGCTAAAATGCTTTAGCTAGGGGTACATCAAAATTGACAACAAATTTATAATTTTAATCTGAACATTTATTGTCTATCAAATCCTTTGGGGCATACATTTTATGTATGATTTTATGTTCTGGTAAGATAAAAATCTTCTATTCAGGAAGAATACTGTCCTTAAACATTGTTAAATATTTGATATAAAACTGATACTGCACATTTTTAACTGATAATAGAAAGAAGACCAACAGAAAAATGTATCATACTTTTTTTATCAAAACAGATAATTTTAGGTCCAGATATCAAGTATCTGTTGGGACATGACCTTTATTTAAAATAAACATGTAACTTTCTCAGTCCTTCTTTTGAGCATTTTGTCTTCCACTTTTGTTCTAAGTGGAGAAAATAAAGTTGATGGGATGCTGTCTCTCTGCCATTTTCTTGTTGGATTTAGTTGAATTTTATACAGAGGGTTTGTATTGACAGCCTTTTGGATGAATTCAGAAATACTAGTTAGTTTCAAAGGGTTTCTGGTTTGAAAATATCATGTATTAAAATGTCTTCTTTTATTAGCATTTGTGATATTTTTTCTTGTTGGATTTGAATAAAACAAGTACAAGAAGCCTCTTGGAGAAATTTTAAAACAGGAGTCTGGTTGGAAAATTTATATGGCTGTTTTAGACATAAATTGGCTTGTTTATTGAGTGCTCTCAAAATTTATAATTTTTTTTTCATTTCAATATAATTTTTATGGAGAGGTTTCACAATAAGTTCTGAATTGCCTCTTGGTAAAAGGAATTTCAAGGTGTTGTGTCCATAGAAGTGTTTAGATTTTAAGGTGTTAAGGCAAAGAATAAAAAATCTTGGTATTTTATTAACCTTTTCATAACTGTTGAGTTGTTTTTTGTCAAGCCTAACTGCAAGAAGGACTACAGTTTCCAAGAATTCTTAATTATGATGGATTAAATATTAAATTTGATTTTGAGAATTGTAAAGTCAAAATAAATAATGTCACAACCTAATATACAGTTATATACTGATATTGTCACCATAAATACAACATTCACACCCACAAATTATCAGCTCATTAACAAATAATTATAATAGAATCACGAACATACAAGTTAGTTACAAGTTTAGAATTATTTATAAACCAACATGTACATGTACTTAACTAAAGTACACCAAACAAAATTTCCCACAACTTAAGTTAAAATATATTGAAAGTCAAACTATGAAGTATGTCTTGTTATATATCGTTGGAATTCTAATTTTTTGACCTAACTAATCCTGCAGTTAAAATTTCAGATTTCCTCAGCACAAAAAAATTTCCCATTACCTCTCTATGTTAAATTTTTGACATTGAATAAATCTGTCTCAAAATGGCATGTTTTTCATAGATAAATTTCATGCTTCATTTTTATAGCTAGAAAATAATTCAACTATATTCTTAACATTTTATCTTTTATTTGTCAAAAAAAAAACCAAAATAAAATTTTTATCATGTCTTGTTACCCGTGACTGTTGGTTTATTACACCCACAAAATGAAGCAAATTTACTAAGTCAAAAAATTAATATTACACCCTATGGGGATTTTTTTTTATTTCAAGTTAAAATGAATTTTTAACTATAGCTTCAGTTGAGGCAAAAAATTAGAATTCCAGAGATTATAATATGATATATTTCATTGTGTAACTTTTGATAGATATTCACTTTTGTTGTAGCAAATTTCGTTTGATGCACTTTAGGAAGGGTTAATTGCAAAAATTTTATTGTTTTCTATATATGTATCAGTTTGTTTTTAACAATATATTGCATGGAATCTTAGCGCTCAAAGGTAAAATGTGTGCAAAAATAAATTTTTGTTTTCAATTTCAAAATATATTTTACCAAGGCCAGTGGTAGTAAAAATACCATAGTATTAAATCTTTGATTTTCTTCTTTTTCTCCCAGATAAATTAAATCACTTGCAGCAGTTAAGTACTTAAGAAATGAACTGCTTTTGAAATAGAAGTTCATGAAAATAAATAATTTGCCAAAATCTGTAAGACCTCAGATTTGCCTCAGGTTATATCAGACAGTCAGAATTTATATTAATCCAGCAATTGATATTCAAGTGGGTGTTAAAAACCATGAAGATCAAGAGAATCAATAATTAAACAATTGATTTAATTACCTAACAATTTGTCATCGTTAATCATCAGAAGTAATTAAATGGTCATTAATTTAGTTGGTCAAGACTGGACTGGACATTGGTCACTAACTGTGAAGTGACACTTGTCATTGATTTTCACCTGCTGGATATTATTTTTGTTGGATACTTTAGTGTATTATGGTGAACAGTGAAGTATGTCAGTTTTTACCTCATTTTCTCATTACCAACAAAAAAATTTAAACTGCATTCTTTTTCATATTATTGATTATGTAAGGTATTCGGTGAAATTCTTTGATGATTAGTAACTTTTTGAGTTTCTTCGTCTTTTTTGAAAAGGAACAATAGTTGACACACAGTTTTCTTCTTAGTCATTGTGCCACAGAAAAGTTTGTGACTTAAATTTTCTGTTCATATTCTATAATCCAACCTGTTAAAAAATGCCTTGAAAGTCATTTAGTCAAAATAAGATAAAATTTAAACAATTTCTCAGAAACTTGGATCAGGGAATAGCAAAGATAAGCACAAAATTAAAATTTCTGGTTGAATTCACTTGAATTTGTATATGTGGAATTTGGAGAATTTCTAAAAACTCGTGGCAACTATAAAATCTTGTGTATGTCTGCATACAATTCCAAGTTCAATGGTCTCATTGTCATTAAAATGATCCAGAAAGGACTTCAGAAAAGGAAATTTAATCTGAAATATAGAGATATTTTACTGTGAAATTAAGTATAGTACATAACTGTACTGCAATGTACTGTTACATTGTAATTGTATTTATTGTTATACCCCTGTCTTTAGGCTACAGGAGCAATAGGTTTTATCCAGTATGTCCGTATGTCTGTCAGTTTTTGTCAAAAGTTTCTCGGCTTGTGTATACGTATGTTGCATTGATTTTATATTTCATCTGAAGGTTTATTAGGGTGATCTGTACCGTATCTCCCCTTTTCAAGTCATTCTGATTAAAGAGACAGGACAACCATGCCCACTGGCTCGATTTCCTCTTTGTCTTGTTTTATACTTTACTTTTGGTGAATATTTAAGCAATGTGGAATAAGCTTAAGGAACAGGAAACATCAGTCATTGTCAATACAATATTGGGAAAATAAACATATGTAGGTGTTACATAAAACATGAGAACATTAAAATAATTAGTTGTAATTTGATACTGTTGTAGGTGGCAGGTGAACATCGATACCATCCAGAATGTTTCCAGTGTATCAGTTGCCATAGTTACATTGGAGATGGTGACACATATGCCTTAGTGGAGAGATCCAAACTGTTCTGGTAAATATAGAAGAAAATCTGCTATTTAATTCTTAGGAAAATTTTATTTGGGTACTCATTTCACAAAAATTTAGTATTTCCTGTACTTCAAATTTTTCTTCTGAGTTTAAATAAAAATGTTGATTTATTTACATGATACTGGGTGTGTACCTGTTTAGATATAAGATTATTTTGTCTTAAAATAACTTTTTAACCACAAAATGAAAGATTTTCTTAATTTGTAAATGAATATTGCAATGTATACGTGCCCTGGTAGCCAGAATTTAATTTATTTTATTTCAGCATAAGTTGAGTCTCTACTAGCCAACGGTTACACTTCATTTCCTCTGTCTTGAAAATAAAAAAAATATGTGGTACTTTCAACTGACATGTGTGAGCAGAAATGTAATGCATATACATTATCTTGATATAGAATAATAAAGATTTTCCAACTTAGTAAGAAGTGATTAAGATCATGTCAACCTACATTACATCATTGACCAATTTTCAATATGAGTACATTCAGTTTCACATGTTCATGGTTTATATCATGATACAGCATAAATAAAGACTTTCCACTTTAGAGGTATTGATTAAGATCATGCTGACCTACATAATATAACTGACCTACTTTCAATATGAGAACATTCAGTTTCACATGTTCATGGTTTATATCATGATACAGTGAAATAAAGATTTTCCAACTTAGTGGGTATTGATTAAGATCATTTCAACCTACATTACATGACTGACCTACTTTCTATATGAGTACATTCAGTTTCACATGTTCATGGTTTATATCATGATACAGCATAAATAAAGACTTTCCACTTTAGTGGGTATTGATTAAGATCATGCTGTCCTACATTACATGACTGACCTACTTTCAATATGAGTACATTCAGTTTCCCATGTTCTTGATTTATATCAGCCCATGTTATTGACTTTCTGACTTTTATGCAATAAATTTTTAAGTTCATTTAATCTTAATTAAATAACAAACAAACAATGAAAAAATTTCAATATGATTTAAATTGAAATTAAGTGAGAATGATAACACAGGAAGTTTAGTCACATGTAAGGCGATGTATGGTAAACATTAGCTATTGTTATAGGGTGGTTTTATATCATTGTGTGATTATAAATAACTTTTTCCTGAATCTTAAGGAAATGATCGACTTGCGACGGAATATGTTTTTTTTACGTCCATTCAGAGTGAGGATTGTATGATAAGATTTAGAAATTAATGTTTTGTCTATCATGTATATGGTAAGGTTTTCATTCAGTTCATTTTAAAAATTGACCAAATATTTTTAACAGTGAAAATATGAAAGGGTACATACCAAATTCTCAAAATGTGCTGCGATGAGTGATTTTGATGTTCAATGCTGGCCAGTAAATACCATAAAATGCTTATTTGTCTACATCATAGTATCATAATCTACCAATGATTTGTACACTACTAACTTCAGATCTTTTTGAGAACCACGTTTATGTGATCAACATACATGTATATGGTGTTGGGATTCTAACCTACAGATACTGGCATAATTTGTGTCAGAAGTTTATAGAGTTTCCAATGTTTTACATTTGAAATAATAAAGTCATTGATAGTTTAAATTGATGGAAACACTAAAAGGGTGGTTTTACAAATCTTTTATGGTATGCATACAATACCATACAAGTCATACTTTGTTAGCTACCGTCTTGGTGGTGTAATGGTTAGCGTGCTCACCTCGAGTGCAGTAGGTCGTGGGTTGGGTCCTGTCTGGTCAAACTAAAGACTTTAAAATTAGTATTTTTTGCTTCTCAGCTAATTATGTAGCATTTAGGAGTAAGAGCAAAGACTGGTTGGCTCAGAGTCAGAAATATGTTTCTGGGTAAAGTGGCAAGTCTTCCTGCGGACTGTTGCTTTTGTGAGTTACACAATGTAGCACATTTGAAACCAGCTCAGCATGTCTGTCAAGTACAATTCTTTCATCATCATTCATTAATATGCTTGAAATATTTGCTGCTTGACATTTAAAACCAACATTCAACCCACTATCCAACTTTGTTGGCTAGAATTTCCATGGGAACAGTTCAAACTTTGAGTCAGAGCACTGCTCAAATAATGGGGTTCATCAACAGAGAACATTTAATTACAGGACTGACAAATTGGTTTGAGATACCCATGGTGTTAAAGCCATTTATCTTTGAGGAAATATTGTTGGACTGTTCTCTTAAATTCTCAATAACATGAATTAGAGTTTATATAGGCATAACTATAAGATGCCTTATTATCATACAGCTTTTCTCAGCTCTCTAAATGATAATGATGGCAAGATTTTAAACAAAAACTTAGCTTTTATCCACAGTTTTAACAGTTTATTGAAAAATTTCATATTATATTTTTTGTTCGACAGTGGAAGATGTTACAAGAAGGCTAAGACCAAGGAAGAAGAAAGTCCATGGACCATAGATACCCACTATATACAACTAGTGGATATTCCTCCAACTCCAGATAAATCAAGAGGCTTGGATTATACTCTGGAAAAAAGACAGTCCCAGTACAATCAGGCTGTAAGAGAAAGTCTCCAGTTCTCTTCTCAGATTAAAATAACAGAGTAAGTCTTCTAGGGACTACTGTCCCAGTACAATCAGGCTATTAGAGAAAGTCTCCAATTCTCTCCTCAGTTTAAAATAACAGAGTAAGTCTTCTAGGGACTACTGTCCCAGTACAATCAGACTTTTAGAGAAAGTCCCCAGTTCTCTCCTCAGATTAAATTACAGTAAGCTATTTTGGGGACAACTGCCCCAGTACAATCAGACTGTTAGGAAAAGTCTCCAATTCTCTCCTCAGTTTAAAATAACAGAGTATGTCTTCTAGGGGACTACTGTCCCAGTAAAATCGCAGTTAGGGAAAGTCTCCAGTTCTTATCTCAGATTAAAATAACAGAGTATGTCTTCTAGGGGCCTACTGTCCCAGTACAATCGCAGTTAGGGAAAGTCTCCAGTTCTCTCCTCAGATTGAGTATGTTGTCTGGGAGACTCCATGGAAATCTTAGCTAATAGGCTAATAAAAAATATTTAACACTTAATGGTTATTTTTACTCATTCAAATTTATATAATCACACAAAATTTGAAACTTTTTTTTTTAGATTAGATCAGAGTCCAGAATTTGAATCACTTAATATTGGAGACCGGATCTTGGAAGTCAATGGCCTTAGTGTCAAGGACAGCTCACTGGAAATGGTAAAATTAATAATTAATCCACACATCTGACAATAAGATTTCATTTAATTTCCTCTCTTTTTAAAAAAAAAATAAGGAAGATGTCAGAAACTGAAAAAGCAGTTTTAATTACTTTATAAGAGGAACAGAAGTTTAGTATTTCCCTGTAAATTGGTAGACCTTGGCACAATTTGATATATGGTCTGTCAGTGGTACAGTTAACCTGTAATGGCATATCTCTTTGTGCTACAAGAAATTACATATTTTATACAGGTATGTTTCTGCAAAAGTTAATAATAATTTATACCAAAAAAAGTAAAAACCATCAAATTTCAGGAATTTTTTTAAAGAATTATGCCCTGTGCAGAAAAGTTCATTATAAAAATAATTTGCATTAATTCAAATGCGGAATTTAAATTAGGAATCAAAAGTTATAAGTTATTTGGAATAATTCCTTATTTGATTTTAAGATAGGGGATATGGAATTAAAGTAAACAGGAAATTCATTAAAAGTTCAAAATCTAGAGGTTTCCACAAGACCTTCATCAAGGATCAAATTCCATTTCCTGTAGTGAGCTGATATGATTTAAAGACAAATGTACAATTTAAGTATGAAGCCAGATTTATACAGAAATGTTTATAAATAACATTTTATTTATTTTTGAGTACTGCAATATATGTTGGAAAAATACAATTTACATCTCTCAAACATTGTTATTTGTGAAATTCCTTGATTGTTATCTTTATATTTGGCTTATTGACATTCATTACATTATGAATTGTATATTTCATTTGGTCCAAGAATGTAACAAGAAATTCATTAAGTTAGACTTTCCTTCCTATTTATGGCCCATAGTATGTCTGATTAATAAAGGTTAATCCAGAAAAGGGCTTTTCCCACATTTTAAATTTGACTTTTGAATATTTAATAGAAATATATGTAAGATGTTAATTGTTGTTTTCTATCGTATATTCCATATTCTTTCTTTAAATAAATAACAAAACGAATAATATAAAACAACACAGTAGACTTTTTTTTCATATTTTCAAGCTGTTCTACAGCATTTAGATTTCTGCATGTTGCATGACATTAATACTTAGGTAAAACGACTGAAAAATTGTCGATAACTCAGAAATATTTACGGTCTTTATAATGGAATTTTACATTTCAGATTGACAAGCTATTGAAGAATCCAAACGAGTCTTTACAACTAACAGTAGAACATGATCCAACTTTGCTGAAATCTCCAAGCTCGCCACGACTTAACGACACACCACCCTCTCCCAGATTGAATAACAACTCTCCAAGTAGTCCTAGATCAAAAGACAGTCCAGATGATGTCATTGTCATTAACGGAGTATCTGTTCAGAAAAGGCTGAAACCACATCTGAGAAAGTAAGACTAGTTGAAGTCTTTATTTTGACAATTGGCTGGTTTGAGAAAGATCATGTTCTTACACTTAATAGCTACACTATAGAACAAGATATGAAATGTTGGATAGTATGTTTATCTTTGATGAATAAATTGTTATAATTGTGGGGAAAGGAAAAAGGGGGAATATTTCTTTAGAAGGGGACATGTGGCAAGTTTTAATTTTTCTTCCGAAATTTAAAAAACTGCTTCCTACCCTGGTTCTACTTTTTAACAAAACTTTCCTCATCTCAGTGGTATTTGCTTATCAATATTTCTTTATTGTAGTTGTCATATACTTGTACATATGTAAGGACAGGTTTGGTTTCAAACACCTCTTAGTGCTATTATATTTCTGAAATACATGGATAATGTTTACATATAAAATTTCTTTGAAGATTAGACCAAACTAGTTATTTTGAAGAGGGAAATAGATATTCTTTACTTCCTTTTATAAAATTAAAAACAAAATAAAATTTACAGGAAAGTGTATGCAGATTCATGAATTGTTTACAAAATTGAAACCTTAATTTTATTTTTGTATTTCCTGTGAAGTATAGCAGTTACTTTTCCTGCACTGATTTTGTTAATATTTTAAAAACTTTGTTGTCTAGTCTACTTGTTTGTTTTATAGATAAAGCAGGTTTTCAACCATGACAAATTATTGTAAACACTTGGATTTTAGTGCTTCTTGTTTCAATTTCTACACTTAAAATCTCAAATACCTTGCATTAATACAGTAAAAATTGCTCTGATTTGATTAAATACACACCTTGAAATATATTTGGAACAAATTGTATGATTTCAAACAGTTTTATTTTTTAGGCCAGATAAGGCCCTCTCTGAATTCCTTTAGTAATATTTAATTTCAATTAAGTGAATATTTTGTTTGAAGAATGTTAACATAGAGGGTCCTGTGTAAGGTATTGATTTTGAAAATATTGCAGACATCACTCTTTTTTAGGTTTACAAATTCAGTTTGCTGCAATACTTCAGCAATGATTAATCATTATTGCCTTATAATTGTCGACAATGTTTCTACTATGTTCAAACTATTCTAGAATAAACATTGAAAATAAATAAGGAAAGCTAATTATAATGGTTTAAAAAAAGAAATTTCGTCAGTATTTACTGTCAGCGCTGGTCGTTTCAGAAAACGGGAAATAAAGAAAATGAGTCGCAAACCAAGAAGTGTATCATCTTTTTGATAGCTATTTCTTTTAATCATCTATTGTCATAATAAAGAATGCCACCACTTGGCTTTTTAACCCCAAAATGTTGTACTGGAGACTCAAATATGTTTGCTATGACAAATTCCCATTGTGACTTTCACCATTGTTTACACTGGAAGACGGTTCCACGTTATTGAGCAGGTAAAATTTAATTTGACAGAGCAGCTGCCAGCGGAAAGACAATTCAATTTAATAAAATGGTAAAGAAAAATTGAAAATGAATACAGATATTAAAATCTCTGTTTTGGGCCTTGTTGAAAATTTTTGTCATTCTGGCGCCTAAAAGTGGAACTACAGAAAAAACCCCCATTTCACATGGAATGTTCCAAAACATTTTGTTTTTGTGCTTAAAAATAGAAAATGGAAATTTGTATGGGATTTTCCCAATCAAAAGTAAACAACCGATCTGCGATCAAGGAAACACATGTATTTGCAATCATGGATGGTTTTTTAAGAACAACTGTGCAAGATCAAAAAAATGAAATGCTAGAAAATAAACTGTATGTCCATTAAGATTATGAATAAAGAATTTTTCCATTTTCTGAACCAACCCGTGCTGACAGTTGTTTTTTTTATAAGCAGCATATTTTTTATTTGTTAAGTTTCCATTTATTTACTTTTCATTTACAGCACTTTAGTATCCTGCAATATGATGTTTTATTGGCAAAGAAAAACAATATTAGCCATGGCTTGGCTAATAATATAGGGTTATTGCATGA
>JARWCS010283597.1:0-13091 GCA_034783895.1 Geukensia demissa
AAAAATTTGTTCTTGTCCTCAAATAACATTGTATTTGTTTGTAAAAAACACAACCTTTATTACTAGATAAAAGAGCTTGGCATCAACGACACATTTGGTAACCCAATATATACACCTACTTCACTTTCCAAACATAGATCGGTTCTGTCTTTCAATTGGATTTGACACCAACGAAGACAGACGAGTCGGATGTTGCTTCTTTATTCTGGATACAAAAATTACACAAGTGTCCATATAAAGAAAGATATATAGAGGGTTCATCCTGGTGCTCCACCAAGCCTCTTTCTAAATTACTTAAAACTATACTGTCAACAGTCAAGTAAGGACTTCAAAAAAACTGTGAAGAGGCGAAAACCACAAGCGGTGTTAATCAAATGTGGATTTAAAAAATCGAAAGACATGCTTCAGTATTCAAGTATTCAAACGTTGACTTTTCAACCCTTTATACAACGATTTCACATTCAAAACTTTAAAACCGTCAGAAATAAATACATCTGTGTTTTGTCACACAAAATGGAAATCCAAGATATAAATATTTAATTTTAGCTAACGAGATGTCTTACTTTGTAAGAGAACACACTGCTTGTTCTAATAAATATACAAAATATGCTGGATTTTTTTATTGACAACATTTTGAAGAATTTGGTTGGCGTTTTTTCAACAGACAGTTGGTATTCCGATGAGCATAAATTGTGCGCCCCTACTAGCCAACTTGTTTTTGATTTTGTATGAAGCACAATTTATCCAGGAACTCCTGCGTAATAACAAAAAGAAATTGGTCATGTCGTTTAATTTTTACTTTCGCTATTAAGATGATGTTTTGTCATTGAATAATCCTACGTTCAGTGAGAATCTCGACCAAATATGTCCCAGCGAATTTAAAAAGACCATAGATTAAAAAAAAGACCACAAACTCAACAAAATCTTCATACTTCGATTTAATCTTCAAAACGGATAATATTTAGGCAATACTCTTGCTTCCTCTGTCACGCGATTTATGCTTCGAAGTTGATTCGATACTCTCATGTCTGTTCCAAGTATCAGGAGACATTCAATCAAGGTTAAAATCGTTAAAATCGCCCCTTCTTAAATTCTATGATCGCCATCATGAATTGGTAGATTCATACGGTATTAGTGTATCTCAACTAGTTATGGACCTTTTACCGTTAATTCAACTTAAGTTGACCTCTTCTTGGATTGACCTTAACCCGGATTAGAGTTAAAGGATTCCACGACGGAGGCTGCACAAGAAGTGCCAATTAAGATAAGATTATGTATAAAGCTTCAATGTAATGTTTTGTTAGTCAATCAAAACACTGTGGATTGAGTTTCTTCGGAATTCGTAGTACTAAAATTTATACCATGTTTTAATTAGCGTTAGCGCTGCGGGAACACAACAGGAAAATTTAAAAAAAATTAAAAACTTGAGTGCGATCTGGTATTCCCGAAATATCAGCAGATACCAACTGCTTTTTATTATACCCCAGAAAATGAGCCTAGAAAAAACATCTACCATAATGACCACTGAAAATCCCCGGGAAAAATCGTGAAAGCTTATATGTACGTTGTCATTTGGAAATGGAAGTCATGATGTTCAAAACAATAAAATGTTATCAACGCTTGTATAAAAGCTTATCAATAATAATCTGAATCTCTTTATAATCAAACAAAGACGATAAGGCAGGTTTTCTTTAGTTTAAAAACTGTACACATTAACTAGCTATTTGAAAATGTTTATCTTGCATTGTCAAAATTTATCCTCGAGGTTATGAATTGTCACTTACAATAATGCTTTAATTACACGATTGAAAGTCATCTAATTGATATACAGAGTCTCTTGTGTGTGATTGTAACAGTTATATCAAACTCCTCCAACCCTTTCCTCTAAGTTCGGGAGCGCTGGACTTCTGTCCTAAGGATTCCGATCGTTAAGTGTAATTGAAACCAGTTCTTGCAGAATTTGCATGACGTTCAGACGAAAACTAATAATCTTTTTTGCTTTAATTTTTTAATTCAAAAAGGAAACAGAAAAACAATATTTTTTTAATATCAAGTTTGTAAATAATGGAAGTTTAAGTCCAGTATAGAATACCCATGCGAGAGATCAAAAGTGCACAGTCTAAAGAGACAAGACAAATTTAAAACAAACTAAAAGATAAAACGTAATCAAAATGAACAAAAGCTAGGAATCCACGAACTCATTTGCAAAGCAGGTGTTGGATTAGGTTCTTTGGAAGGGTAAGCATCCCCTGTCTTGCGAGCAACACCCGTCGTGGAATCCCAAATCTCAAATCCGGGTTAACGTCATTTCGAGAAGAGGTTAACTTATTTTTGTAATACCGGTAACAGGTCCATAACTAGTTTAGATATACTGATACCATATGGATCAACCAATTCGTGATGGTGACCATAAAATTCTAGGAGGGTACGAACTTGACGCCGGTCAATATATTAAGTAAAAAGTTTATCAGTCAACGTAGTGTATTCTTAAAAAACGAAGTGATTCATTGAATTTTTTCTCCTTAACATCGATCGGGCAATATTTCAGTCACATTCAGGACGGGAACAAGTTGACAAACAAGAAATCAATATTTAGATTGTAGACAGGGAAGATGAAGAATGGTGAATTTGGACTGCCACTGGAAAAAGTGAGTTGAATAGGGTCGAAAATTTAGGTTTGCAACTGACCGCTTAATGGCCACGAAACGAGCTGTTGTAAGAGGTCTTTATCGTGCATAAAATGTGGGTTTTATTAATACGGGGTGGTGTTAACGTCTCTCTACGGACGGACTGTGAATATAAAACGCACACATCCACAATCGGGTTCGCCCCTTTTGGAAGACCAGTTCATCCAGGACGGAGATTCCTAGTGCTTTTTCCCCTGGCACAACCTTTGCGAAGGGGAGTTCAAGTATTTATAAATCTCGCTCACACGAACAGACAAATTCAAGAAAAAAATATTTTAATATAATTTGCAGAATGCCTTATTTTTTTCTCAAAATATGAAGTTGTTTCTTTGCGTGTGCACATATTTTTCCACTGCAAAATGTGCTTCGAAAACACTAAACATTTAGCAGAATAAGACATTTTATCAAAATATGCATTTTTGGTGACAATTTTGTTAAATCAATAATTTATTTTTGGCATATGTTTGGACCGAAAGAGGTACTCCTACTCCTTTTTGTGGCCAATAAGGGACATTATCTATCCTTACCCTTTAGTTTCGAGGATACTGAACTCCGTTCAATCATTTAATTTTTGTACAAGTTCAGGAAATTGGCATGATTGTAGATATTGAAAATTTAAGCCCACACCGGGGGATTATGCACGTTTTTATTATTTAAGATCAGTTCAATCTTTTCAACAACATCGGATGGATTTAATTAACGACGAATAAATGATAATTGTGCTACTTTTATTGTGCCTTGGGTAATTCCACATGATTTTTATATCATTATAGCGAGTTGATGTCAAAAATCAATTTAGCTTGTGTTATGAGATGGAGCAAAAGAAAACCACAGGGCAAAGAAAGGGGGAAAAGTCGACAGACATACTGGTAAACAAGATACTATATAAATCTAAAAAAAAAAACAAACATACATATGTGAACATAGGGGACCCCACCAAAAACAGAGATCAAAACAGGTGACCCCGAAGGGATAGCAGTTCCTGTCTCTTTAAAGACACCCGCCGTATTGTCCTATTTCCAATCCGGTATTAGCCAAAGAATTATTCTCTATTATATTTACATATCAAATCAAATTATCCTGTTTACGTTTGCAGAGTTCATTGGCGATATTTGCACAGGACTGTTCTGGGTCCAGTGTAGAATACCCATGTAAGAGATCAAAAGTGCATAGTTCAAAGCAAAGAGACAATATAAATTTGAGACAAATTAAAATGAAAACAAAAGGAACAAAGGATTGGAATCAATGAACTCCTTTCCAAAACAGCAGTGGGATCAGGTGCTCTAGAAGCATCCAGTGTCTTGCGCGCATCACCTGTCGTTGAATCCATAAACTCTAATCCGTGTTTACGTCAATCCGGGAAGAGGTCAACTTATCGTTGTATTACCGGTAACAGGTCCATAAATAGTTGATACCATATGGATCAACAAATTCATGATGGCGACCATAGAATTTTAGGAAGGAAGATTTCAACCTTAATTGGATGTATCTTTGAAGTAATTTATGCGATAACAGCAATTCTCTCTTCAGAAAATTCTGATACCTGGAACAGGCACTAGAGTATCGTATCATCTGCGAAACATAAACCCCTTAGGCAGAGGAAGCAGGAATATTGCCACATGAATATGGGAAGTTTACAATAGGAAAGTTGAAGTCATCCAGTTTGTCGTAAATCTTAGAAACAAGTTTAACCTCTTGGTAAACTTCGAGTGATAAATCTAGGTATGAAGCAGATTTTGTTGAGTCTGTTTTCTCTTTGATTTCTATTTCGGTGGGATATATTGTCACCAGTCACTGAACGAAGTCATTCAATGACTATTCAATGACAAAACATCATCGATATAGGAAAAGTAAAATTAAACGTTCTGGCCATTTTCTTTTTATTATTTCGCACGAATCCCTGAATGAATTCTGCTTCATACGAGTATAAAAACAAGTCTGCTAGTAGGGGCGCACATTTATACCCATTGGAATGTCAACGGTCTGCTGAAAAATTCGTCCACAATATCTACAAAAAGTTGCCAGTCAGAAAGTCTAGCATATTGAGAATATCATCTTCACTGTAGTAATTAGCACAAGCGGCGTGTTCTCTTAAAAAGTAAGACATCGTTTTACCTAAAACCAAATATTTATATCTTGGATTTCCATTTTGTTTAACAAAACACTGATGTATCATATTCATAAAGCGGTCTTTAAGTTGTGAATGAGATTCAAAGCACAAGGATTTCTAATATTTAGAATAACTCAGTTTTGTGTAATTTGGTATTGCTTTTGCAACTGCAATCCTTTGCATTGTTCGGAGACATTGTTTTTAAAATTCGTGCAAAGTTTGTTAGTTTTGTTCAGTCTTTTGGTTTTTTGTGTAATTTTGCTGATCTTAATCACACAAACGCTAGTCCTTAATTGAATGTAGAACAGATGGTGGACAAAAACACATCACCAATTGTCTCTGGACAGCCTCTACGATAATTATAAAACAAGGCTAGTTTCTTGAAGCATTACCAGTTAAAGAAAAGACTACTTTATAAGTGAAAATTATTAAGACATTTGAGTTTTAATTGGATATTATTGGGCAGACAAGCGTTATGTCGGAAGACAGACAAGACCATGTCCAACAAAATAAAACGAAAGACAAACATAGAACACACGACACTAAACTGAAATCTAAAGACCCTTCAAAACCAGGGTGAGTTCAGGTGGTTCGGAAGGGTAAGCAACTCCTGCTCTACTAGTGGCACCCGTCGTGTTACTCAGTAGACAAAGCCGATGTATAGTCATAATCGATTTTAACACAACCGGAAAAGGAACGGATTTGTTGTAAATCTCAAACATTGCTTCAAGCATGCAGCCGTCGGCCGCGGTATAGAAATAGGTCGTCCGGTTGCAGGACGAATTAATATTCGACCGCCCAGGAAGTATCCGTTGTTAAAAAAAATTGGCTACTCGGTTTCTCCGCCATGTGAAAAATCTTCCCTAAAGGGGCATCAGTTGGTTGGGAGGGATGTATGAATTCTAAACCCTTCTCTGACGGGAACGTTACCGACGTGTTGGGAAGATGCCACACTTTTAGCATGTGAGAGATCCCTTTGCAACAGCTCGTAATGAGTGGTCAATTTGTGGCCAGTTGCTTAGGCGACTCAAACCGTCCCGATTCGGCATACTGTTGCAAGAACATTTTCTGGAGTGACTCCCAGCCAAGTATGAAATATTAACATTGGTAATTTTGTATATTTATCGCTCGACATAAGTAATCATCAATAAATCAACCTATTAATTAAGCATACAATTTTATGTTGTAATTGATGCTTGATGATGCTTTGAATTGTATTTTCAGATTTTTTAATGCTTTAAACTGTTTTATGTTTGATCTCGATATATGCCAAGAATTACTGACAGAATATATATATAACAAAAAGATTTGGCGACTTAAAAAAGAATTGGCGTATTCTTCGGGATTCCAACAGTGTACCAAATCGAAAAAGGGTACTTTGACAATATTTATCTCAAAATATTACTAAATGAGCTGATATTAGTGGATATCGTCCTGAAAAAGTACAAATCTACAGAGCTTCATCGGAAATTTAATGATGAGTTCACACGTAATTGCGAGTTCATTTCGAATTATTGAACTCGTATCAGGTCAATTTTTCCCAGTACAAACTTTCTGTTCATGTCTAGCAACATTCCAGTCGCACATGCGTAGTGAATATTTTTCAGTACGACAGGGCGCCTGCTTCCTATTAGGATATTATTGATAGAGCGCTGCTGCTGACAAAAAGCTACTTAACCAAAAGGTTTCTCAAGGAAAGATTAAAGTCATCACCGGGAAATTTTTCGGTCGCCAGCATATTAATTTGGTTGACCTTTACGAAAAATCCATTTCCAATTAACAATGGATATTTTCCCACTGTCGTAACAACAAACCCGTTCTTATAATGGGTGCGACTACCATCGATTGCAATTAACACCAGCACGGGTGCCATAAATGGAGCAGAAGCTGTATACCTTCCAGAACACCTGAACCCACCCTGGTTTTTGTAGGGTTCGTGTTAGTCTAGCTTTAGTTTTCAGTGTAGTATTGTGCGTACTATGTTTGTCTGTCGTTCATTTTTATTGGCTGAGGTTTTGTGACTTCTGATTTAACGATTTCTGTCTGCCTCTTTGGTATCTTCAAAATCTTTATAAAACGTCACTTGTTCATGCATTGTAAGACTCTGTATTCGCATCCTGTGCAAATGAAAATTCGGCTTTGCTGGCCAATTCCTTACTGCGCCCTGTTTTTTTTCTTTTATGTTTTGTTCTATTTTTATTATTTATTTAATGCATACATTTTATACATGTTTAACTGCCATAAAATAATTTTTTAATTCCCTTGGTCCCTCCACTCGACAAAAACAAATGCAAATTGGATAATACACATTGGTTTAATTCGGATTCAAATTAGGATTTTATTGCTTGTGGGCGTGAAACTAGCTTTGAATTTGCGAACTGAATACAAATTCGCTTGAAAGTACTATAAATGTTAGAACTGCCTCTTTGTTGTCTGTTTGGTATTTTAATTTTGGGAGTATCAATTTTGCACACAAAACTGTATAATATTGGTTTACATTAACAGATCAACTAAGACGTAATCAGCAAAAATATTCATATTTCCTTGTAAAAACATTTTATTAAAAACAAAACTAATCCTCTGGCTAATACAAGGTCTATTTACTGATTCTATTTGCCAATTCCTGCAAACCCTGGCATACGTCTTGCCTATAAGTAAAATCAATACAACATAATAACCACAAATCGTAGTAAGACTCTGACTAGTTTTCTACGTAACCCGCTGTTGTTGATATTGTTGTGTCAGCCCATTTTTTCTGTTTTGAGGTCTACTCAAATCTTGATTAAACTCAATTCTTTCAAATGTAGAAAAGTTATTATTAATTATAATTAACGTTGCCGTGTGCCGTGGTAATATTTCAACATAGATGAGACGCACGTTGTTTATTAAGTTTGAGTCAAGTACTGTTTATTAGAGCGCTTTATGGCAGGTTGAATTAAAATTAAATACACTGCATAGAAGCTGTATTACTCACACAAATCCTTGGTGTTTCGAACAATGAAGTGTCAGCTATTCCGGGTGTAATGTGGAAGAATTCAACAGTCATTTGATATCCGGCTGCAATGAATGATACCCTGTTATTTCAGTGTAATGAAAATAAAGGTCCTGTACTTTTCTTCGCCAAGGAAACAAGTATTAACAAAAATATGGTAAATCAATTGTCTTCATAAAGATGTACTATTTAAAAATAAATTAAGTTAATATACTACGAAAACATACCTCCATGTCTATCTACACCTGAAGCTTCGTATGCTAATGGTATACATCCATTATCTGACATAGTAGCATAAATTACTGATTGGTCCATAGAAATCCTATACATTGTTGCATTTATTTTGGAACTGCCCGAACCAAAGTATGACTGTATAATCTTGGTGGCATTCACTGAAATTTACAATCAAACTGTTTAAATCTACAAGAAACATGTAAGGGAATGAATATTTCTTTCAAAAGTTCTTGTACATGTGGTTCCACTAGCTGAATAAATCATATTTTCTTCTTGTGTAATTAAGTGAGCTTTCGGTAATTTCGTGGATTCCAAGCCTTTGTTACTTTTGTTTTCGTTTTATCTTTAAGTTTGTTTCAAATTTATCCTGTCTCTTTGGACTATGCACTTGTGATCTCTCACATGGGTATTCTGCAATAGACGTGGTAACGCTCTGTTCTGTTCTTCTTATTCTTTTTATCCTTTTATCAAAAACATGCAGCACGAGATAATATATTGTACAAGTCTGTAATTGTTCTTTATTATACTTACTGGGTATACATCCCGGTTCAATGGATTCAATATCCATCCTTTCACATGTCATGCTACCATCTTCCTTGAGTGTTGTAACATATTGTTCTCCCTGTCAACAACAAACACAAAACCTCATGTATGACAAAAATTAATCTGTTGAATAAATCCTATAAAATATTATTTCACGTAGTCTGTATTGTGGACTTATACAATTGTGGAACTCTGTAAAACATGCAAATTACATTCAAAACTTACGGAACCAAAATCTTGTAAGATATTCTGTCTAACTGGCATTCCATCCCACAACAAATATTGTGAAATAAATGACCTTCTCATGTCAGAATCGACTGTAACATTCTGCTGGATCTATAAAATACAAAAATATAGATCTACTATACAAAAATAAATTATCGGTTATAAACCCATACTGATATAAAAATTTTATAGGTAAAAACATTATATAGAAAAGACGTTAAAGTCAGTGATGAGTAACTATGTATCTTAATATTAGGAATAAAATGAGATTATAGGCTTGACATGTTAAGAGGAAACGAACGAATAAGGAGAAAGTTGACGAGAAAACGAACAAAACGAAACATAACACATATACATATAAAATTAAAAAGAAACTGTGAAAATTGCGGAACCCAACAAAAACCCCACCAAACTAAGGTAGGAACAATGTGTACCACTGACGAAATGATACCTTACCATAAATATAACATATTTCCGAACACTTACCTCAGCATAGTGTGATGTTCCATCTTTAGCTGTAGATCCTAATGCAACATATTGTGTCCCTTCCCATTTTGTCGGAGGACAACAAGCCCAAGCAAATACTGGAATAAAAACTAAAGCAATATAACGACACATATTGATATTTTGATCATAAAATGCCGTCGACCTTTATATAGATGCTTATCAGTAACCAAGATTCATATTATACTTGTGGATAAGATAGAGCAGAGATAGGTTCAAAAACCGTATATATGAACTGGTTATTTGGAAATATTATTCTGTTTTATTTTACCTAATTTTTCGACCCATATAATAACACGTACTTTGAATGAACTAATTCCGCCATACTTCCTATATCCCGGACGGAATGTGATGTTTACAATGTTAGTGGACAAGGTTAACTTTTTACATTTTGTAACAATGTTTGATCAGATCTTGCTTTAAATCTAAATGTCATTTAGTATCCTATTTTAACAGCTTTAAAACGATTTTGTTGCTAAAAGTCTGTTTATGAAAAGATGAACGTAGTTACACTGAACATGATTTGAAATACATCATACTCATCCGTTGAAAATATAAAATAGGAGATTTGGCATGATTGTCCATGAGACAGCTATCCACCAAATGACAGTCGAATCTAAACTTCTACAGGTCCCATTACGGCCTTCAACAATGAACCAGAGTCCACACCATAATGGAAACTGTAAAAGGCCCCGAAATACAAAATGTGAAAAAATTCATAAAAATGGTGAACAAATAACAATAAATGATTAATTAAACAAAGGCAACCACTGGACTACAGGTTCCTGGCTTGGGACAAAACCTGATGTTGTGACGATATCCCTTACGGATAAATTTATTAACTTGAATATTAAGACAATGTGCATTTTGCTTAAATTTTCAAGCTTTGTTTACCACGTAAAAAGTAGGATGTGATATCCCATGTTTCATAAGATTATTACAAGTACATCCAAATTTTGATACAAAATCTTTATATTTATGAAAGAATTTAGTAAATGATTGAATCAATTTGTAGTAACGAAATCCTTGACTTAATATTTTTTCAATTATACAGATTACGTTCATTAAAATATGAAACGTCGCTTCAGGCACGGGCATATCGAACCAGCTGAGAAATATATAGAAAATGAGCCAAAGGAACGTCCCCGTCAAGGAAGGGTAAATTACCAGTTGGGAATCAGAAATCGTCCCTCTTAATTCTCGTAAATTTTGGTAATCTGACATGATTAAGCGGTCGCATTTCTTTTTGGTAATACATGTTATGTACAATTTGGCAACACGGTCTATCGGCAGACCGTTGGCATACCAATTGGCATAAACTGCGCCCCTCTCAACTTTAGTTTGATATTGTTGTAAATCACAATTTATGGCAAAAAATTATAAAAAAAACTCTTCCAAAACAGGATTTAGTGGACAAGTTTAATAATATTTGTATGTGTGTAAGAGAACACACAGTTTGATAATTCTTCATAGAAGAGTGTGGATAAACAAGTAGAAAAGGTTTTTTTCTTGTCCCCATGTAAGTGTGGAATAAATATAGATGGATTAGTTCGGAAACCCGCAGTCATTATAATCTAGTTGGAACAAAAAAGAGGCGCAAATATAATGGATTGCAGTTCTCCTTAAAATAACCATCGTTGTAGAAAAAAAGTTATAACCTCTGGAACAAAATGATTACAGCAATACCTTCCGCAACCCCCCTTGCCTATGATATTCGAACAATGGCAACATGCTAGCAATGGCATTGACCCAGCATAACGAATCTATATACAGCAAAGATCATTTGTATAAATTTGAATAAATTATCATGTATTTCCATATATTGTCAGTGGTGTCATTAAAGTGTCTATATTAGATAATTACCTACTTTGTGTTTAAACAGGGATTTTCCACAGTCAGGTACAGGAATACGTTTTTTCAAAATTTCTGTAGAAGTGATATGATAAATATTTTAAATTTTCTGTAAACTTTGTAATACAAGGAACCGATCATTGAACATCGGAATACGTTGTTTCGAGTCATATTCCCCAAAGACATTGTTTTTCATTTATTAAAGAGTATTGCGTTTCTAAGTGCTGTGCGGAGACTGAAAAACGTTCCATCGTGCTTCAGTTGAATGCTAGATATTGTTTCCGTTTATGGAATAAACGTTCAATATTCCTTAATTTTCTTGTTAATTTCAATGTTGATCTTAACACTTTTTGAAATTTACGCCGTAACAAACACGTCATGAAACTAGCTGTTCTCATTTTTTTCATTTTGGCGTTTGTGCATTGATTTTGGTTTTGTCTGGAAATTTAAAATATTTTTGGTAGTTCTAGTTTAGACTTACAATTAATGATTAGTCCCTAGATTAACTGATGAAGGTTAATCCAGAAAAGCGTTACGCCACAAACCGTCCTTTACTGCGGACAAACTTACAATAAAATTGATGCAGGGGATCATCTCTCGCATGTCTGTGTGTGCTGCAAAAAAAAAACTTTCAAAATGTTTGAGCAATTTTCAAAATTAAAAGATCCAGTGCGTTCGACAGTCAAACACAAAACAGTAAAATTAGTATTTGATGCTTCTCTGCTAAGCACTCAGCATATAGGTGTAAGAGCTAAGATTGGTCGGTCCAGAGTCAGAATAATGTGTGTGGGTAAAGTGGCATGTCTTCGTGAGCTAACACATTAATGATAAAAAAATCCGGTTCAGTGTGTTGGTCTATTACAAAGCAGGGTTCTTCATCATCACTCATCATTAATATTCTCTCGTCATGAATATGCATGAAGTATTTTCCGCTGGACGTTAAGCACCATTCAATCAATTAATCAAAATTAAAAGAAACTAAACAAGTCAGAATAATTCGACAAAGTATTTTTCAAAATGGTCGTTTTCATTCAAACTGTTCGCCCCTGACTTCTTACGTTCAAAAATAAAAATAGATTATTTGGTAAATGTCTTCGAGAGGTGTCTCCTTGAAATGCGCATATGATGTAGATCGTGTCTTTCTGGCATATCTTTCAAATATAATATCGGGAGTTCATCATATTTATAATGCTTTCCTGTGCATGAGTTGTATGCTCTTATTTATTTTCTGATACTGGAATGTATGTTGGAAAGATTCAATTTACATCTTTCCTACATGGTAATTTGTAGAATTCTATGATTGTTATTTTTTATATTTGGCTGATCTTTGTTTTTTACTTCATAGACTATATATTTCATATTAGTCCATCAGCGTCAATAGAAATTTATAAAGTTTGACTGGTCTTCGTATTCCCCCTGCTTGTATGATGAAGGTAAATTTAGAAAAGCGCTGTACACGCAGTTAAATTTGGCTTTTGAATATTTGTTAGAAACTTATGTAAGGTGTGGATCGTGTCTTTTTGGCATATCTTTCTTTATACATAACATATCAAAATTCGTCATTACATTCCTAATATTTTGTCACAAAAATAAATGCCAAATAAAAATGTTCTTACACACAATACTCCTTGCAGTATATTTTTCAGTCTACAAAATTGGATTGGTAATCCAATTTTTCACAAATAAATTCTACACCTCTTTTCAGAAACATCAATTGAAATGCAAAACAAAACCAATGGACAAGAAAATGAATCAACAAACAAACAAACAAAACAAACAAACAAACAAACACAAACAATGTCAACAATATCATAAAAGTATTCATTTATAGCAATGAGTCCAAATGTCCGTAAAGATTATATATATATATAAACGTCTTAAATTTGTGACAACTCTACAATATACCTCCACCCACCGGATCTCTGAAGCATCAGATGATACAAGG
>JARWCS010283708.1:0-13089 GCA_034783895.1 Geukensia demissa
AATACATAAAAGTGTCTTGGTATAAATTTAATTCTATTTCCATTTTTTGCATAGGTGTAAAATGAAAATTATTATTAGAAAAAATATAGGGTGGCGCTTAACTTTTGTCGGACTGTATATATGAATGAACGAGTCAATCCTGTCATTCAAAACCAATGTTTTCATACAAACGAACTATTTACTTTCACGGTGAAAAACGTCGTTCAAACTTGGTGAGTTTTTATCGAAACTAAGTTATCAGATTTTTCGTTTTGTATTATTTTTTTTACATAATTTAGAATGGCTGAGATGTGCGCTAATGTGAAATCCTTTGTGGTGTATTTAAAAAGTTGTATTTTCAATCAGTTCTTGCAAAACATTATAGAACCGGTGACTCTGGACTTTAAATTTCGCAGACATGCGCAAAATAAGTACACACTAGGGGAGAAATAAGTGATAAATCCAATATTGATCCATATCTTTTGTTTATCCATTTATTTTTTATATTTTTGTATGTCATGGATTTTGGGACATCATATTTTTCACCAAAGTTTTAATCTTAATATTTTTTACTTGCCATAATAGCATAGTATTTTCTAAAACGGAAATTTAGTGATTATCTTTCAGCTTAAAGAAAGAAATACTCATCCGATATTTATACTGCGGCCTTAGTAATTTTCATTTTCAGAAATTTTACATCTTTTAAATTAACACGGTGATCATTCAAAATATGTACTGCTTATAATGCGGCCATTTTAATGATAATTTATAAATTCACTTCATTTAATTATGCTGCCCAGATTTGTTTACAGTTCAGAACACTACTGAACTTTTCCCAAACAAAATTTTGCAATAGTGTTAAATTAGTATTCCACTTATTTGTCTCATAAAGATACTATTAAACTGTTAAAGGAAGTTGAACAAGATTATTTCTCAGACTTTTCAGTCACTATGCGACGTTTTTAAACTTATATTATTTTTATTCTATATAAATAATTAATTGTTAATCATCATTTGATCACCGGAGTCAAGGTAAGGATGTCTTTTATATGCTGAACGCCAATGGAAACGCAACACCTGACGTTTATCGCCCTTGTTTTCAATATTGAACGTAAAAATATCTGATTGTGTTGTCAACCGATTCTTTGTTCATTTAAGAAAATATAGCAGTGATTTTTAAAAAATCTTTTTTTTTTTGCTTTAAAAAATGAAAATTTGTTGAACCTTATTAAAATTCACAAATAAGCGTCTTTAATTTGACACGACTATCACATTTTGAATAAAAATCATTAAAAAGTGGGGCCATATCTGTCAAAAATAATGTTTTAAATTTTGTGTAGAAAATGGTGTTTTGCAGTCATTGATTTTCAACCTTGACATTGAAAAATCAGAAAACGCTGAAAATTTGCAAAACATGCATGACAATGACCTTGAGCACCATTCAAAATTTTAAGACAATAAGATGATTTTCAGAGAAGTTATAGCGTTCTAAAATTTAACCCTTTGGAAAAGCAATGATATTGTTGCGTTTCTATTGGCACTCAGTATATAATTGTTTTCATCTAAAATATTTGAAATTGTCCTGATTTTTTTTTTAAAAAAATGTGAAACTTCAGATGATAATAAGAATAACAGAATGGAATGTGAAATGAAAAAATTCATTCCAAAACTACTGCACAACGTTATTTGATAAGGGCAAAGAATGATAAAAAAGCTACCATTGACCGATGATTACTGTACAGCTTCGGCAAATGATATCAGGCGTTAAATGAAGTAATGACATCTTTATGGGTTGTAATCAAGCTGTAATATATATTCTATCATGGTACTCAGGCATGTAAGGTAACTCTGTGTGTAGTTATAATCATACTTTGTTATACAGTAGGAAGTAATAATGAAGCTTTAGTACGTCTCGGTTATTTCCTGTATTACATAACGTTCATACTTTTGGATGACTTTTTTGCCAAAATGTATTTTCTATTCGTCTCATTTAGCAAAATGCAGGTTTCCCAATGTTGAATAAATATTGAGAATTTAGGTATGCTATATGTACATTTCAAGGATTAACCTCTCGTCAGTAGCATTAGAACCATTACATAGGAAGTCCCAGATCCAAACATAGTAAAAGAAGTACACAAATTCAAAAAATCGAAAGAGGAAGCCAAATCCGACGACAGGGACAACTTCTAAAGGCATTACTTTTCGAAGCCTTTCCGTATTTTCAATGCTTTAGATTTTAAACAAATGCAACAAACTTCTATAATACATGATTTGATAAAATTCATTTCAGACAAGTCTGATAACTGGGCTGGTGAATAGCCGCGGGTACCTTGGCCACCTCCAGAGGCATCGACCGAGTGGTTTCACAATTCAATCAAGTTTACCAATGTTGAATAAAAATTGGGAATGTTAGTATGCTTTTTGTATACCTCAAAAGAATAACCTCTCATTAGTAGCATTAGAACCAAAACATAGGATCTCCGACATCTAAACATAGTAAAGGAGATACTCAAATTCAAATCAAAGCAAAACAAAATAGGAAGCCAATTCCGACGACATGCAGGGACAACTACTAAGTACAATTTACAAAATTCATTTTTAACAAATCAGAATTTAAAATTTCAAATTTCGTTGCCAATACAACTGTAAATACATATCAAGGCAAAACATACAACATGAGATGTCAAAAATTTATCCAGGTACTATAAAAGATGTTTTAATACAAAAAACATATAAGCGCTAAAATATTAAGTGCTAAAAAAGTTAGATATTTTGGCAACAATTACCTGTTTCTGTTACAAAAATCCTATACATTTCTAAAATAAATATACCTTATTGGGTAATTTTCCGCACAAAGCATTATTTCAACAACCTTAATTGAACTTATCGAACAATTTTCAAAAATATTATTTTGGCACCGGAAGTTAAAGACAATCATAATCTAAGACGTAAATTTCAAAACCCTCATCGAGCAAGGAATTTGTTGTATATATTAAAATATCTATCTGCTACGATAGTAAACTGATACTCGATATTACTCCCTAGCCTGGAATCACGGAAAACGATGTTAATGATCGTCCGTTACTGCTTTTGTTTTCTTTGATTTTTTTCTTTGACCACACGTAGAGGGAGGGTTGAGATTCCACTAAACTAGTTTAACCCTACTATATGTCTCATGTGTCTGTCTAAAGTTTGGCATTGTGGTCATAGTTTTGTCTTTGTGTTTATTGTTCTGTTAAATGTACATTTTTGATAATATTCAGGTAAGAGCAGTTTTATTTTACTCATACACGATTTTTTATTTGGGGCGATTTAGAGCTTTTCACAGGAGTGATATTCATTCTTGTTCAATGCCTCTGTTTTTTTTCATGGTTGGAGTAAAGTATCTCTGAAATTTACCCCAAATCTTTTCATTTTCATATTAACAAGCACTTATTAAACAAATGAAAGTCCATCGCAGGTTATCATTATTTCAAATAGGAATTATTTATCCAAGAAACAAATGACTGTTCATGATTTTTCATTAATTGAAGAATTCTCTAGTATTCTTTGAAAAATTTACATTTTCAGTCATGTCGATTCAAAACAGATGAAAGATAGTGTTATTGTAAAACTTTAAAAGAAATGATATTTCTATACAAGGAAATAACTAAAATATAACATAAACCTGAGTGGTATGGCAATTAAAATATTAACAAAACAATAAAATATGATTTCAGGGTCATATCTTACACAATCTGATTTGCATAAGCGAAATTAGGACAAAATTGAGTTTTAAACGCCCAGGTCATTTGCAAAAAAGGAAATACAAGGAGAAAAAAGGTTTGTATTTGTTAGATCTACAATAGTTCAAGAAATATAGCACCAATCAATCGTTGTTTAATGGATGTTCGAAAAACAATACGCTTGCGACGATAAAAATGTTGTTTGTTCACTTAAATTGGGAATGTCTTCCGGCTAACTGAAAGTGAAAGTACTTCATGTGTGTTTTAAAAAAGGACAATTGGTATGATTGTCTATGAGACAACTACCGAAAACTATAAATAACAAACATTTGCAGGTCGCCCTAAGGTCTTCAATATTGGATATATATCCACACCCTAAAGGAAACAGTAAAATGACACAAATATAAAATGTTTGTTTGAAAAGAGAAAGTATTTATCGAAAAGAAGGAAATCGCTATTTTATCTAAACAAATTTCTCAAAGTTCTTCACCTTACAGAAACAGACCTTTGGAATAACTGAAATGCGTTTCAAAATAGGCATAGAATCGTGTGCAAAAAGTAACTTTTATGTTTAGATTCACCAGGACGTTGCACCTCAACCTTTGCTACAAAATCCATTAATATTTCCTTTCATTAAACAATTATCGAAAATACATGAGATGCAAACGTTTAACCGTCTAAATGTGCTCAAAACACAATTGTTCAAAATAAAAATTTCTCTACGATTTTCATTGTTTTCACTCTCCTGGAAACAATAAATTTCGCACGAAATTTTGGATCCAAAAAGGACCTTATCGAAACATGGCCTCCATGGAATGGAAAATTGTATTTCAAATGCGACTTTAAGCGTTTCTGGCAACATCTAGGAGACTAGTTGAATTGCTTATTTGTTTTATATTAATGATTTTTATACTGTGCTGTTGTTTTACTATGTGCCATGTTCAGTCTTATTTTTGTTCCCCAGATAGCCGTGTCTATCGAGTTGACCATTCGATTTTTCGCTTCCTCGTCATCCTATTAAGGAAAAAAGTCTATCGCTCTTGTATGTGAATTTTATCCGGGTTGAAAATGAAAATCAAGCTTCAACAAAATAGGAAAAACAAAATATGATTTTAACAAGAAAATATGAAAACTGAAATATTTACTGATGTGTGTAAATGTATATCAGGCAAGACTGAAGTTACAAATGCACCCCCAACTCATTAGTTTTTTTTCAGAATTCTACATTGTACAGGTGGCAAAAAATGCAAAGATAAAACGGACTAACAGGTAAATTAACAATGAAGCAAATGTCAAAGGGGAAATCCAAGAAAACTACAACCTCAAAATATAACAATGTGTTGTAAGTTCAGTGTAGAATACCCATTTGAGAGATCAAGAGTGCATAGTTTAAATTGCCAACATATAATTGAAACAAACTAAAAGATAAAACGAAAACAAAGAACAAAGGCTTGGAATCCACGAACTCCTTTAGAAAACTGGAGTTGGATCAGGTGATCATGAAGGCGCAGTACTTCGTCGTGAAATCTTTTAACCCTAATCCGGGTTAACGTCAATCCGAGAAGAGGTCAGCTTATTGTTGTATTACCGGTAACAGGTCCATAACTAGTTAAGATACAGTGATGCCATATGGATCATCCAATTCATGATGTCGACCATAGAATTTAAGGAGGGACGATTTCAACCTTGATTGAATGTATCCTTGTTGTAATGATTTATGACAACAGCAAGTCTCTGTTCAGAAAATCCTTAGAACAGTCACAAGAGTATCGAATCAATGCAACACACAAACCCCGTCGGCAAGAGAAACAGGAATATTGTCACATAAATATGGAAAATAAAGTTCAGGTCATCCAGTTTATCGTAAATATTAAAATCAAGTTTTCCCTCCTTGTCAAGTTCTAGGAATAAATCTAGGTATGACGCAGATTTTGTTGAGTCTGTGGTCTCTTGAATTTCTATATGGCTTGGATATATTTCGCCGAGATGCTTACTGAACGTACGGTTATTCAATGACATAACATCATCAATATAGCAAAAGTTAACTTATTATCCGGCTTATGATTGACCATTAATGAAGAAGAAAACCCATCCTTGAAATATCATCGACTTTATGAAGCAGTGTTTTAAATGAACCGATTGTTTGTTCGATTAATTGATGCTGAGTGCACTTGACGAACCCCAAGGCAACAGTCTTGCGTATTGGGTGATGACAGTTGATTACTACAATCTTTTCTTCTACTGTATTCAATCTAAACTCATAATCATTATCTTTACGAGTATAGCTATGACCCGTTGTTTCCACATGGGATATTTGGCTGGTTTTAGTCTTAACCCAGCGGTATTTATCTGCTTTGGAAATATCATTAAAACAGGCAGGAGATTTTGTCCTCCAATATAGCAGCTTACTCATTTCTTCATCTTATGTTGTCTCAATACCAGATACAAACATTCCAAGAGTTTTCGTTTATATTTCTTCGTCTTCTTATTTTCCTTTAACCCTTTTCGAGTTTTCAGCACAAACATCAGATAATTTCATCTCTTTCTTCGTTGATGGTGGACACATACTTCTTTGGAAATCATCGGAGCATTCATTGGAAATATGCTGAACTGAGACTCAGAGAATATGTCAAAGAGCAATTTGATAGACTGCTAGCAATTTCAGAAACATTGAACGTTGTTCTTGCTGAACAGTTTTCACGCATTATTTCATTACATTCATTGTCAAGGATCGGATCAACTTAATCTTATGACTGTACAATATGGATCATATGAGATTATAAAACATGTAAAACTGTTACTTTTGCTGCGCCCATGAGGCCCATGCTTTCAGAAAATGTAACCGAAATAAGCGACTTATGTCCATTAAATAGCAGAAAGATGTTATAATGTTATAATCTAATGTATAATCTCCATTTCATGAAATAAACTTTACGACATTAACTTTGAGGCATTATGAAAAAGGTCACTGAAATATACCAACCCGATTCTGAAGCTGTTTAAGCAATACCAACAGGTGCACCCAGAGGATATTCACTTCTTGAATCTCAGACCGACTATGTTTTTGTTCTAATGCTACTGATGAAAAGTTTCTCCTTTAAATGTTCACATAGCATAAAAAATCACCATATCTATTGGTAAACTTGTTTTTGTACATATATTTGTTTAACAGTAGTTAACTAGTTCTAATAATTCTATTTGACATTGCCAAAAAATCTTACTGATATAGATAACAGAATTGTACACTTGGTCATAAATATGGAATATTGACATTTTATGAGTCAAAAGTTCAACTTTGGAGACCTGCATGCAAAAACCATGGGCCAGAGTGCCAAAATTCTTTACGCAAATCATTATTTTACTTCAAGCTACAAAAGTGTTTTATTTAAGATTTTTGTTCGATGGCTAGTTTTAATGAGTTCTGAAAAAATGCTAATTTTGTATTCAAGATAGAATCCTTTAAAATGTTTTATTCCATCCAATCTCATTATTTAATTATCCTCTAATATCATCCTGAAAGCATTATTTGCCATTTCCTTATAAGAATGTTTCTTGACAAAATCTACCCATGCCTATTTCTAATGTAAGGTCGAAAATATTCCATATTTATGAGCAAGAGTATATAAGAATAAAACAGTTCACTGTACCCTGTCCAAAAAACCGATTTTTGAGATATTCAAAGGTGATCTTACATGCTCATTACATGCCTTTTGATTCAATGGATAGCAGTACAGTCGAGAATTTTAGTCAAAAAACGTTTGGCACTCTTTTAGAAAAACCTCAAAAGTTGTACTGCACCTTATTATAGTTAACATTAACGAAACCAATAAGTTTGAATTTTATATCCTTTAAAAATTTAGAATAAAATTACTGCCATACACATGGGTACTATTAAAACATATATGTATGAAGAGTGTTTTATAACAGCTACGATGACAAGCGCACATTAATACCGAAATATAATTTAAACAAGGTGTTCTGTGGAATCAGTATTAATGAATTTACACAGCACCCAATTTTGGGCCTTTTTCACAAACCAACGTCACGTTTTGCCGTCAGAATGAAGCTGGTACTGTGACGTCGTAGAATCAACAAGATTTGAATCGGGCCGATGAATCGGCCCTCCGCCACGGAAATGAGTATAACTTTGTGCCGATGATCGCCCCTTGTGGCACAGAACTCATTAAAATTCAATTTTCAATTTGAATCTATATTATTAATATCATAACATTGAAATTATTTAGATATTGTAACTGTGTTATCCCCTTGAAATAAAGGCTTAAACTGAAATTCCGCGAAATGGGTATCAATGACGTCACAGATAAATCATCAACGTCATTTATGTAAACAACGCCAGCTTGATATATGACTACTTGGTCACCCTTCCTTATTCAAAAAAAATCTCATTAAATAGAGGTGCTTAAAATTAATGTCTGTTGGTTTGCTGTTCAAACCATATTTACACAAAATCGTACTTGGATAAAAAAAAATCCCAGCAGCAAATATCAAGAGGTAAAGTAGTCGCTATTTTTAAGAAAATTTTGCGTGTGGTCATAATGACATCATGCTGCTGACTCCATTGGATAGATGAAATAACCATTGTTTTATAACCCCAATGTGAAGGTGCATTTATACACGAAAACTTTCTGTATTTACAGATTAGTACTGTATTTTTTCCAACTATCGTCGAACTAAATGATATATAAGTTCCATCATTTTTGTTAATAGAAAACGTCTACTCCGTATCCTGAATAATCTTTGTCAAATATAGAAAAGGAGATGTGGCATGATTGTCCATGAGACAGCCATCCACCAAAATGACAGTCGAATCTAAACTTCTACAGGTCTAATAACGGCCTTCAACAATGAACCAGGGTCTACATCATAACGAAAGCCCCCGAAATACAAAATGTGAAACTATTCATAAAACAAGACAATCGACCCAATCTATTGAAAAAATGCTGAATAAATAACAATAAATGACTAATTAAACAAAGAAAACAGGCACATAAGTATGTGGCGGGGTTAAACCTGTTGGTGAGCGCTCAATCCTCTCCTAACCTTGGACAGTAGTGTGACAAAAAAGCAATAAAACACACTATTAAAATCGGATGAAATGGATTTAACACCAACAATAAATACAATTAAAACTAATACGTGATATAAAACAAAAGTATCGACATTGACAGAGTACTCGCAGCTGCTGTCCGCTAGTTAAAAACCCAAAGGCAACCGATCAGGTAACCAAGTTTTCCTTTACTACAGTATCAATATAAACACGTCCAATTGGATTTAGCGTTTAAATGTCATTAGAAGTCAAAGAAAACATGGGCTGTACAAATGCCAATATACAAATATATATAGACAGCAAATAGAAAATTTTATAACAAATATAATCTGTTTAGCTCCGTATTAAAGTATAAACAAGAAAGTCAATATTAGTACCAATAATACCCATATTTAAAGATTTAATAATACTACATGTGTAGTGTGACGATATCCTTTACGGATAAGTTTATGAAGATAAATTTTAAGACCATGTGGATTTTGTTTAAATTCCAAAGCTTTATTTACCACGTTCCCGAAAAAAAAATAGGATTTGATATTTCATGTTTCATATGATAATTGCAAGAACATCCAAATGTTGATACCAAATCTTTATATTTATGAAAGAATTTAGTAAATGTTTTAATCAATTTGTGGAAACGAAATCCTTGACTTAATAAGTTTAAAGTCATACAGAGATTCTGAAACGTCTCTTCAAACACGGGCATAACGAACCAACTGAGAAATATATAACCCGTACGAAGGAGCCAAAGAAACGTCCTCGTCAAGCAATATAGAAAAGACAACATGTTCAAAATGCATTTTATCAAGTTGCAAAAATACAAATGAATTGGCAGCAGATCCATATGTTCAGAGGTGTTTATTATGTCTGCTCCACATCAGGCACCCACATTGTTGTAACAAATGATTTGTTTGCATTTTTTCGAGCAGTAGAGTACATCTGTGTGCAAAATGTAAAATCAATAATTGGCATTTACTCGAAAAATATAATCAAGTTTAATTAGTGCCGGTTAGAACTCTAGCACAAACAAAACATAAAGATATTCATGGGTTTCGTTCATGAAATTACCTCACAAAAGGCAAACTTCGTTGGGGCTGTCTCTTGAATAATTTAGGCGTATTTTATTTCCATTTGTTTTTCTGATTAATAAATAAAATTAATGGTTCTCCTGAAGGTACTACAAAAGTTAACCCCATTTAAATAGATTGTACTTGTGTTTATAGAAAACCCATCAATCTATTAAGCCCAGAATGCGAGAGAACCAAGCACATTTGTTAAAAGATCAGACATTGCATGGTGCGTTCTCATTTTCCTTTCTTAAACTGGTAATTTCATTAGAGATGTCGCTCATATTATCAGCCCAGTCGTCAGCAGCTCAAAATTTCATTATTAACATTATATAATTTCGTTGCAGCGGGATGTTTTCATTCTTCTGAAATCATCAGTCCAGATCAGCTAATGATCTGGTTTTGGCACGAGAACTAACTGATTGATAATAACACTCGTTTAAAATGAACTGTAACATAACGAGAGAACATTCAAAATATCAGTCAAGAGACTTTCTGTGATTGAAAACGATAGAAAGAAATTTAGTTCCCTAGCTTGGATATTACAAGCCTTGAATGACACAAGTCTGAAAGTTACGAGCTCTTACTTGCATTAAAATATATTTTTACCAGTTTAAAAAAATATACTGTGTGGTTTACTATGCTGTGAACGTATTTCAAAGAGTAAATTCTGGTCAGCAGCTTTAAAACCAAATCAATTGAAGATCCATCAAAGTACAGGATGTAATTTTAAATCCAACCAATTCGAAATAAGAGGCTAAATCAAGCGATAAGATCATCTGCCATGTACCATACATGACGAAGCCACGAATTGCAGGGGTTTAGAATTTAATTTTATACCGCATTGTTTATGGTTGTTTGTTTGTACAATACGTGTCATTGTTCATGTCATGAAAATTAAACGATATGGGTTAAATGGCAAAGAGTCTGCACTCCAACTACTAGAAAAAAAGAAAGAATTCACAAATCTAGTGGTCCCCACAATGCATTTGACAAGGGAGGAATACCACTCCTTTTGGAAAGCTCTAAATACCCCCCCCCCAAAGCAAAAATGATACTGATTTGCATTTTATTCCATTCGCCGAATCATTAGATATTTATTAGAATGGATTACTCAACATCGAGGGAAGATTTTTTTGTGCAAATGAAACATTTGTTAAAGACAAGAATTATCACATGAAATGAACAAATATGGGGTAAATGTCAGAGAGACTGCCTTCCTTCCACGAAACAACACAGGGAATTTACAATCTAGAGGTCTCCACAAGGCCTTCAACAAGTGAGGAATAACACTCCTTGCGAAAAGCTCTTAATCGCATCAAATATTAAATCGTTTATGCGTAAAATGATAATGATCTTACATGAACGTTATAAAAATGTACATGTAACAAAACAATTTTGACTTGGGGCAGGCATATGAGACATGTGGTAGGGTTAAACTAGTTTATTTGGTTCCCAAACCCCAAACGAGTGGTCAAAGGACAAAATCAAAGAAAAAAAGCAGTAATAAACGGTTTTCAACAAACAAATATTGATCAACGAAGAATATATTTGCATAATGAATTTTTTAACATTATTCAAACTTTAAAAGTTCTTTTTATACAAATGCGTCTTTGCAAAAATCTGAAATGATAAAACGGGAACTCCCCAAAATGCCTACCCAATTTTCCCAAAAATGTCTACTGCATACAATCAAATCTTTCCCAAAATGTCTACAAACAAATTTTTACCTTTAAATACTGAAGTATTTAAAACGAAAAATGAAATATATCAAGAATTTATATTAATAGATAATAAATGTTTTTTTTTAGATTTAATATATAGTTATAATTAATTGATTTTTAATTGGAAAGGAACAAAGAGTGAAAATGTGTATGAAATAATTATTTGACTACAATTTATACTATTTATACAATTTTTATTTGGAAGATAAGTCACATTTTATGTTAAGAAAATAATATCTAAAAGTAATCGTTTAAATTCCATAGGTAGAAAGAAACCATTTAATTATTAGTTGGTTTGGAAGGACTGTTGATTATTTAATAATAAAGTTGTGTAGACATTACGGCAACCGACTTTAATTAGGTAGTAGACGTTTTATGGGAAAAAACGTCTAATTAGCCAGTAGACATTTTGGGCAGTAATCGATAAAAAAACGTAAGAAAAACGTTACGCCAACCCGTTCATAACTTGTTCGTTCAATAATTGGACACGTTAGAAGTGTTCGGCATCACACTAATTAGGAGTGTTATGTCACGAACATCGATCGTCGCAGTAATATTGCAATGATCGATGTCTGTAACAGGGACACATTTAAGAATATAGTAGAAATCAGCAGTT
Source organism: Geukensia demissa (assembly GCA_034783895.1). NCBI lineage: Eukaryota > Metazoa > Mollusca > Bivalvia > Mytilida > Mytilidae > Geukensia > Geukensia demissa. The sequence continues at coordinate 12,180 of JARWCS010283708.1, forward strand.
ATATTATCAGGCATCAAATTTAATGAATACCAGATAGACAGCAACCCAAACGTCATTGATATTTTATTATAATTGAAGTCTTAAATTCATGTGCAGGCCCAGCGCTTTAAATAGACGCATTGGATGGAACAATCTCCTTGTGCTAAAAAACATATTTATATGCCGTATTTTTTACTTCCCTATCTGTCAAAATTAATTTATCAGTTTTTTGGTATTTGAACAGAATTATAAGATGTATCAAAATAAATATAAGTTTGTCCTTTTAAAATTTCATGAACAACATCATGAATTTGTTGATTTATTACTAAATTGTTCCACCAAGCCGCTTTTATCTTTAATTATACTATTACTAAAATTATGCTAGAAGGAATTCGAAGATACCAAAGGGGCAGACAGAAATCGTTAAGTCGGAAAACAGAAAATACTATGGCCAACAAAATGAAACGAAATAGAAACAAAACACACAACATTACACTGAAAACTAAAGCTGGAGTAACACGAATCCTACAATAAATAGAGTGAGTTCAGGTGCTCCTGAAGGATAAGCAACTCCTGCCCATCTAGTGACACCTGTCGTGTTACCCAGTGGACAAAGCCGGTATATAGCCAGAATCGATGTTAGTCACAAAAGATATAGAAACGGATTTGTATTCAATGTGGATATCTCGTACCGGTCAACTAAATCAGGATGGCGACCGAAAAACTTCCAGAGTGATGACTGTATTCTTTCCCTGAGAAACCCTTGGGTCAATAGCTTTCTTGTAAGCTGCAACCCTCTATCAATAAAATCCTGATAGGAAGCACAAGCCCTGGAGTAGCGTATAAACTGAGAAATATACACTCTGTATGCAGGTGCGGCTGGAATGTTGCTAGACATGAACGGAAAGTTTACAATCGGAAAATCAAAGTC
>JARWCS010284034.1:0-13087 GCA_034783895.1 Geukensia demissa
GACGGACGGACGGACAGACGGACAGACGGGGGTAACGACAATATCCCCGAACTTTCATTCGAAAGTGCGGGGATAATAATAACCAAGTTAATGGACTGTTAAATGAGGTAAAGGGTTCATAACATGAGGCAGACTGACAAGTACCCCTAAGAATGAAATATCAACCAAATATTGTTGGCTTGTAATTAGTCACAACAAAAGTATCCTAAGCATGAGAACTTGACAAAAGTCATTAGACCATGAAAATGACGTCAAGGACACTAACGCAAGCCAGACTGACATATACACCTAAGAATGAATTAGCACACAAATATTGTTGACATATCACACATAATGTGTAGTTTCTGAGAAACTGACCTAAACACAATAATTTGGCAAAAACCGCAATATCATGTTTGGTCACTGTAAAAGAGGCTAAAGAGAATTCACAGACACCAAAATGGCAGACAGAAACCGTTAAGTCGAAAGACAGACAAGACAATGACCAACAAATGAAACGAAAGAAACATACTACACAAAACACTACACTGAAAACTTAAGATGCAGTAACACGAGTAAATCACAAAAATTAAAAGTCCATTGACTGAAAATGACATCAAGGTCAAATGACATATAACCGAATGGCAAATCAAGATCTATCAGCAGGCCTTAAAATGGTGGGTCTAGGTATGATAGTTGTTGATAAATGAAGTTGAGTGTTGAATAAATATCAAGGTCAGTTTATTATATATAGCAGACTGGCAAATACTCACAAAGGTCTAATTTCAGATCAGATATGGGGGTCTAGGTACAATAGTTGTTGAGAAATTGACTTAAGTGCAAAAAATTTATAATGTCAATCAAACATGAAAATGAAGTCAAGGTCAGCAGAGTGGCAAGTACTCGTACTCACCAAGATCTAACTACAGAACAGGTGGGTCTAGGTTAGAAAGTTGATAAATGGACTTGAATGTAAAAACTTTCCGCAGATATTTAATTTTTTCACCAAGTAATTGAACCATGAAAACGAGGTTAATGTCAAATGACGTATTACTGGTCGACAAGTTTCTATCATGAACTGTTTTCATACAAAATTTCGATAACCTGGGCCAAACGGTTTTGGAGATATAGTTCACAAAAAAATGAATTCCGCCACCGCCGAGGAGTAATACATATATGTCTGCTTCCATGACTAAAAGTCGCAGGCGAGATAATGAAACACTTATTTTCAACTAGAAATAAAGCATAATATCTTAAACACAAATAATAGACTAATCTGAAAACCATCATTGAAATTTAGCATTAAAATATCTGCCTTTGAGTAATTGGCATCTAAATAAGCAGGTCCCATTTTTGCAATTTCCTCCCATCCTTCAACAAACGTACAGACAGTAACGACAGCATCATTGTGCCAGAAAGCTCTTGTTAACAAATATGCCTACACAAATTCCTTTTTTGGATATTTATAAATGTACATTATACGGAATCGAGTGTTTCAACGAATCTGGCTTTTAAAATTCAGAGTTAATAACATTTCAAATAATTGTCTTATTTTTACATAGGTATAAAACAGGTAAAATACAGGTAATTCTGCTCGTTTTTGATATATCAGGTACAAAATTTGGCGGCAAATAGATTTCTCTTGATTTTCGAAGGTCATGATAGGACTTGTAAGAATTGAAAAGGTGTATTTTATTAAACAATGGAAAAGTAAATTCATCTTGGCTTTTTAAGATTGATTGCTGGTTGCTCAACGTCCAGTGGCAGATATTTCATGCATATTCAGGACGATAACAAGTTCAAAAATTATTAAAATTATCGAAAATTGGGGTAGGGTTGGACAAAACAGACCATCAGCTTTTGACTGCCACTGGAAAATGGGAGGGATGGGTATTGACGTAAAAATTAGTCTTTTGTAACGGCACCAACAATCTCTTTTCCAAAATCCACAAAAGCGATCGTTTACGTGCATGGAGCGTGGGATTCTCCACACACGTCACCCAGGCTTTCCTCATAATGACCTAGCAGCCACCCGACGACAGGGCTTCCCAATCAGCCAACTGGGAATCGCACTGAGTCAGCTATGTGGCAGATCACTCCGGTGCCCAGCTTGGCATTGAAATGGCGAAATCTAGAGTAGTTTGATAATCAGACAACATTTAAAAAAAAACAATAAAAAGGAGCTTCCTTGAGCACCTGTATTGACGACTTGTATTCATACGACTTGAGAACATTTGTTCACCTACAGTAGTAACGAGGTAGGCCACTCCTAAAAATATTGAATGGGTCCTATGTTTTTGTTCTTGTGCTACCTATACGGCAAAACGAAATTCACAATAGAAAACTGTCGGTAAACATGTATTTTATTTACTTGTGGACATGGAAAAAAACTACTGTGTAGTAGTGGTCCCTGCCGTCGGATTTGGCTTCCCATTTCGATTTGTTTGGATTTGAGTGCTTTTTTCGCTATATTTGAATCTTTGACTTCCTATGTTTCGGTTCTAATGCTACTGATGAGAGGTTACTCCTTGAAATGTACATATAGCATACCTAAATATTCCATATTTCTTTAACATTGGTAATTTTGTATTTTGTTGTGATGTCACATCGGAACTATGTATAGGATGTACTCACAAACATGTTTAACACCCACCACATACTTTATGTGCCTATCCAAAGCCAGGTACCTTTAATCTGGTGGATTTCGTTGTTTTTGTGTACATGTACAAGTGTTTTTTTCGTTGTTTTGATGTAAAAGTGTTTTTTTTATATTCTATACTTATTTGGCTGATAATTGTTACGTAAATACATTTTATTTTTGGGGTCTTTTAGAGCTTGCCTTAGGGTGTGGATGTGTCCATTATTGGAAGTCTTTAGGCAACCTACATGTGTTTGTAATTTATACATTTTAAATGGCTGTCCTATAGACAATCATACCAGATTTTCCTCTTGTTTGAGGACAAGACCACTTAAACTTAATAATCAAAGCGGCATCACATCTCATTGTCAGTCACGTAGCTGTAATCGAAGCTGCCATACGTTCTACCGAGCATGGAAATTCGACCGTTGTTCAGCATGTAGTAATTGAGTAATGGTCAAATTCTTAAATCGCCCTGATTACAGTAACCCATTGACTACCTCTGTTGCAGTGTGTTGAGGTAGGACGTGGCCATGAAAACTAATTCTGCACTCTTCGGCATTGTCATCCTTAAAAGATTTGTTGCACAAAGAACAACCAACAAATTAGACTAAGTCTCCAAATCGACGACATCATGAAACAATGACACCAAGTTGACCAAGTTACAACATTTCAAACAAGTCTCCTAACCAAAATATTCCAACAACGTTCCACCAGGAGTATTAAATTGCTGTTTAGGACAATAATAACCACCAAAACACATAGGCAAAGCGGTTTCTGACGAGACAAATGTTGAAAGTTTTGGCCAATCATAACCAACTATTGGCTTATTAGTGATCATGTTTAAAAACTGGCAAATGAGTCACAACTCTGGTAGGGACTACTTAGGAAGCACTCCTTCCAACATCGGTTTCAACCAGGCAAGCGGTTTCAGATGAGAACATTGAGATGTGAAAAGTTAACAGGTGCAAACAAAATGGCAATGAAGACAGTGCTGACGACAACAGACGCAAAGTAATAGTTATTGCCCTTTTGGTCAGGTAAGCTAAAATGCCAGCTTCTACATAAAATTTAGTACAACATGCCAGAGACATACTAGTATATACATATATGTGTTTATAACTCTGAAAAAAATTCAAGATCACTTGAACTGGAGTGTATACCTTGAATAGTAGTAGAGTAAATAGTAACGTGTTTAACATGCACATAACTATTTGGCATGAACATACAAGTTGCATGACAAATAGTGCTTGAATGAACCACAATTTAAAATTTAGTAAATGATATATAATTATTTCAAGTGAAAATAGTATGAATCGAGTAAACCTGCAGTCAAGGCATTCATATTGTGCTTATCACGTCTTGCATCAACACAACAAGAATAATGAAGACACATTCCACAAAAAATACAAGAAGACATGAAGATGGGCATAGATTCAGTACAGAAGTTCAGAAATTATCCTGCTCATGTGCCATTTGTCATATTGTGGTTAACTGTATATAGTTGTAGGTGGAGTAACTGAACAAATGACTTTGATTCAAGTAACTGAAAAACTTTTGGATTGGACCTCTTTTCAGCCTTTGTGTGGCACAAAGCCAATGTCAACCTTATTCAGGATTTTAAAAGATTTTACATTTAACCCTTTTAACTAAACAACAAGGTATCTTAAATAACTTTATTTTTGAAACTGAAGAAATGTAAAACATTTAATATTTCATACATACTGACAGGAAACAACATAAATATTCAAATAAATTTTCATATTTACATATAATATGTATGTATGTATGACTGAATGGGCTCAGCTTCGGCAGTTATCATTAATATTCCCTACAGAATTAGATAAATTACTATTGATGATTAAGGTACAATGCTGGTATCAATTCATGTCTCACACACTTTGTAGAAGAAATAAATTTTCTCTAATTCTTTTCAGTTTTCATACCACTCATACTGATTATAAAAGGCCATACAAAGAAAAAATGGTGGTGAACAACCTGCTTCAGGATTTTTTTTTCATTTGAAAGTAACAACTACAAGCTTCTGTTGTCTGAACTGTCATTTAAGACATTGATTATTAAGTTGTACACATATTTGATTTTTGATAAGAAAAAAATCTTTAAAAAAGAACCTTAAATAGCTGTTTTCTGAACTGTTTGGTTTCATTTGGCTTTAAAAAATATTTTTTATATAAAAAATGCATCAATGGAATTACTACCTATAGTCTACATATTTGTATTTTAATCTGAATAAAATCAGCAATCTTTTCAATTTTGGATTGGTAGTTTCAGAGGATTTAATGTTGCAATCAATGACATATATATTTGTTGTCTGATAAAGACAAAATGATTTTATGAAGCACATACATTGTACCACCAATGCTTCTATGCCATTATGAATTCATTTGGCGTAGAATTTTCAGAGTAAAAGATTATCTTGAAATCAGCCATTCTTAAACCATAATATGCTAGGCCTGGTGAACAATTTTTGGCATTAAAAAATACACATTTGAAAGCTCATGTATATAGCTTAAAGGCCTTTATAGCACTTTTGAACTGGGATACTCAACTAGAATTGATAGTAAAAATGTGAACAAACAAACATAAAAAATTAAAATACATGCATTCATCAATCAACCCTTATTATTTCAACATGAAATCCCAATACGTAACATTGGCCCTAATGTAACCCCCCCCCCCCAGTTTAACCAATATAAATTATCAAGTACAGCAAAACCTTTCTTCAGATGATTAAACTGACTTAACATAGGTTATACATTGGATTCTACACATAGCATGCTGTATAAAGAGTTGACGGAAAGACAAAGCACTAGGTGTGATAAGGCCTGATTTTGGCCCAAAATTTCATGGTTCAATAATACATACAACATACAAATTATGTTCTTTTGAATACTTAATGCAAATTGAGTAAAAGTTCAACATGTTTTTGTCATCAAAACTTACTAGATTTTGAAATAAAAACATAAAAAGTGCTCTTTTAAGTTCCAGGAAAATGGTATATTTTGTATATTTTGACATAGTTCAAAAATATCTAAAAATAGTGTTTTATCTGGAATGCACTTTTCAGAACCACAAACAGTCACAAAACCCCACAATTCTGTCTGGACCAAAGCAATCACTGAAAATCAAAAAACTTTTAGAAGATGTGAACAAAACTTGAATAGTCTTATTAGACAATTTCACTCTCATATGGTAAAGCTATCTTTACATGCTGCATCATTTTTTTGTTCAAATCTTTATTCAAATTTACAATTTTTTGTCTATGACTTGTTCAATGTTACTGTCTTAAAAAGGAAATGGTCTGAGAGTTCCTATCTTTTTAAATAAATTGCAATCAGATAAAAGTCTTTTTTTCTGAAAACAATTATACCTTTCTATGATTTCAACCATAATAACAATTATTTAAACCCTTTCAAATTTTCATAAAATTTTCAGGCAAAAAAAGAGGTCTTATTGTAGTCAATTCTTTCTTTCTTTTTAAATTACATTACATATGCAATACATATTCTACATGAATTTTGATATTCACACAAGCAGCTGACCAGCACATATAAAGATTTTATGGTAAAAACTTATGCAAGTTTATTTCTCAGAGTCTAAATTCTGCATCACATGGAATAAATGTTCATTAATAATACCATTTAATTCTTGAGAAATATTCATCAGAATTTTAAAGTTTTCCTTATCAGCAACAACACCAGAGGGTGTGGCCATCACATCAGAGAGAGTTTTATGGACTTGATTAATTTTTTGAAACAAAGATAAGTCTAAAGGCATGGGCATAACTTTACACAACTCAGTAAAGCTAGACAACCAATTATAATACTGCTGACTGTTAAAATCTGGATTTGCAACAAAATCTACTCCCTGAGTTTCATCTTCGGTTGATTCCACATAAGTCTCATTTTTATCTGACTCTGTCACTTCCTTATTTTCATCAGTAACTTCTTCAGTTATGACTTGTTCAGACTGAGTAACTTCTCCTTGGTTATATGGCAAGACCACAACTTCCTGATTGGAGGATTCTGGGATAACCCCTTCAATTATCTGTAAATATTCTACTGGTACCTCCGACCCAGACACTTCCTGTAAATCTTGAACTTCAGCTATCGTTATAACAGTTTCATCATCACTATTCTTACTTTCAAGTTGTATATTCTGACCAGAATTACCCACTGACAGACCAGTTATATCACTTTGAATTATAAGATTATCTTTATCTTGTGAGTCGGTTTCCATAACAACTGTCTCTATGGCTGCCAGATCTTCTATTTGAGAATCAGTTTCACTCTCCTGTGGTAAAGCTATCTGTACATGCTGCACCATTTTGTTGTTCAAGTCTTTTATCAATTTTACAATTTTCTTGTCTTTAACTTGTTCAATGTTATCAGCTTGAGACACAGGAATAGACTGATAATTTCCATCTTTGTAGATAAATTGCAATAATCCATCTTTTTGAATGATTTGGACATCTTCTTTCTGATTTGTGTGTTTTCTACTTAAATGAGTCTTTAGCTGTCCACCACGTTTAAAGGATTCAAAACATAACTGACAAACATAAGGTTTTGCTCCGACATGTTCTTTCTCATGGCGCCGTTTACTGGAAGGATCACTGAATTTAGCATTGCATACTTCACATGAATATGGTTTACGACCTAAAAGTAAAAAAATAAGGAATACATGTATTTCAAACTTATTCACATGGGCATAAAATGTAAACTGAATGTCCATTCGAATGCAAACTGACAATTTCAAACGTGCTTATATGTATGTCTGAGCAAGTTCAATTCACATTGAAAATGTTGAAACTTTATAAAGTTGCTCAATACACATTCAATAATTTGAATTTATTTGCATAAGTGTGAACAAGGTATTATTTAAAAACGCCCAATTTGTATGAATGATGTAATGCGACTAAAATTTCAGGAATATATAATAAGTTCTGATGAAAATCAATTGTTTGAATTGGGATTTGGAGCAATTATTATCTCAGATAATAATATTGTTAAAACATTAATTTTTAGGCTCTTTGACCAATCCATGAGAATTTAAAATAGATGTATTATAAATCATTTAAAAATCAATGGATTTCAAAATCTTTAACAATTATTTTCATCTTTAGCCATCAAATATGATGTCAATAACTAGTTGCACAGTATGGCACTTAAGAACATTTGAACTTCAGCACTGACCATGAAATCACCATTTAATTCTTGTTGCATGTAATATATAAATTTGTCTTTTCACAATCTATGTCTAATTTACAAAAACATGTTTTCTTCCTAATTTTGTCTAAATAGATCTAGGCTGCTTCATTAAATATTTATTTTTAGATTGAATAAGGGGTCACAGTAAAAATCAAATAAATAGAAGAAAACATCCTATGCAAATCAATTCTATGAGGGTTAAGTTAAGTGAGCAAACTGGTAATTAAAAGAAGAGAAGGAATTGTTCATAACTTGTTATGTATTTTTTTCATTCAATCAAATTCAAATATCTAACAATATACAGATTAAATAAACTAATTATTTCAAAATTTTACTCCGATGATTGATATATTTACATAATTAAGATCTTCTGAACAATTTTCATGAAAATCCTTGAAGTTTTGACAGAGCTACAACATGTATTCAAATTTGAAAACAAACTTTTACCTCAGGTTAAACCTTAGGTGTTGACAAGGACAAAATTGTGACTACTAGGTCTTGCTGTCAGCGACTTTGCATGCAGGACTAGTTCCATATTAAACATGCATTAAGGAACTTTACCATTTCAAAATATGTGGCAAAGATTATTAAGTAATGTCATCCAATACTATCCCAAATCTCATGATTAAAAAATTGTCCTTCCCCTTTCCTGTATGAATTAAGACATACCTGTGTGTACTATTTTATGTCTTGTTAAGTCAGACTGGTGAGCAAAGGCTTTCCCACATTCTAAACACTTAAAAGGTCTTTCTCCTGAAAAAAAAATACTCATCACTTTTTGTTGTTAACATTTTTGTGTTGCTGTAAAACATGTAATTCAAATTGATCATTCACAAAAAATCTGCTTGAAGAGTTTTGAATTTAAACCTGTACTCCAATCAATCATGCTATTCATGTGTTAGGAATGAAAAAAAAAACTTATTTTTGACGGCTGTTGTAATTCTTTATAGTATATCATCTCCAGTATTTTTACAATATCATGATCAAACAATCATATATTGGTGTGCATCTTGTAAACTTCAATGCTAGAAATGCATGTATGGCAGCAAGAAACCTTCATTTTCAGGTGAATAAATCAATATTTTTGAAATCAACCTTTTTATAAGAGCAAACATGTGAAAAATAACCTCAATAACATGTATAAAAATATTTTACATAGTTTATGGTGTTCTTTTCTTAGGATTGTTCTAGAAATACCAAATGCACTCAAAAGAGCATAGAGCAGTTTAAACAATTTTGGAATTTGAAAGTTGATACTTTCTTAAAGGATTATCCTAGAAATTAAATGAAGGAAAACATTCCTAATGACAGACATTTTTATTCTTTTAAATTATTAAAGTTAAAAAATTTCTATTTTTAAAAGGTTTATTTCATCAAAATGTTTGATGATCACAACTTCAATTTTTCGCTTAGATGTTTCTACACACATAATAAATCACACTTCAAAAACATATTCTCTATGTTAATGACATGACATCAGACGGTCAGTTAAATACCGGTAAGCCTCCAAATACATTCAAATACCACATAGGTTTATGTTTTTTCAATGCAAGTTTCTTGTCACTTAGGGAAAAGATCAACCTAGTTTGTGTCTAACCTTTGACAACTTGAGTAATTTTCATCAGTCCCTATATTAATTTATTACAGTGAATTATTTAATACAAACCAGTATGAACTTTCATATGAGATCTCAAATACACATTCTGTGAAAACTTTCTTCCACAAACATGGCAGGAAAAGGGTAACTCAGTAGAGTGTGTAAACAGATGACGACGTAAACAACTAACTTGACGGAAATGCTTCTCACAGATATGACATTGGTGAGGTTTTTCATCTGTGTGACGAGAAAAGTGCTCCTGAAGACTGACATTACTGGCAAACTTGTTCTTACAGATGGAACACTCAAATGGTTTTATGCCTAAATTAATAAAAAAACAAATTGTCTATACAATCCATGTTAGGCATTTGTAGAGTGCAATCTTTTAATTTTTTTTTCAAACACACCAATCATTTCTCAAATCAAGGGCTTCCTTAGTTATTCTTCAAATGTTAAATATAGGATAATTTCAGCAGACAGGTGTTGAACTGAGAAGACAATTGAAAATTCATCATTTACTATATAAAACTTGAAACCTGGTGAGATGAAACTGGTGTTGGAAAAAGATCTTATAGATGTTGTTTTCAATATGGTAGTTAAAAATCAGTATGAGTTGATCAAAACAATGGACATTCCACTATTAAGTAGTTCAGTCAAACAATATTGTTTTAAACTTTTATTTAGTTTTATGTCAAAAACCATATAATGATGAAAAGGTGAACTTTGTATGTGTATGGCAAATGACAGAAGAGAAGTGATGTAAATAGATAACATGTCCTTTTTCATTGTTTTTGCATACGTTTATACAATATATATAAATACTAAATTACATGAAACAGGTTACCCACCCATATGTGAGAGTCTGTGTCTTCTAAGACTTTCATTACTCCTGAATGCTTTCCCACAACCATTGAAGTCACATTTAAATGGCTTCTCATCTTCATGAGTCTTCTCATGAGTTTTTAAATTACCTAAAATAAAATAAATAAATGAAATTTTAACATCTTTTCTTTATTCATACTCATATGAAAAATTAGAATTGTTGGTTACCAAAATTACAAATATGAAGTGTTTAAAACTAGTTGAAGCAGCCAGGCTGCATATCCCTGCGATATTATGGTGTGTGATGGTATAAAGTAAATATATTATAAAACAAGGCCTTTAAGAATATAAAATATAATGCAGAGGTGACATTTAAATTGTAAATTTCAATATGAATGGGAGGGGCAGACCCCAGCCATGCCCAGGAAACTTGTCTTTTTCGTGCAAGCTAAAAATATATAAGTTAAGTGTCAGAGGAGATCTGAAATGTTTTTAAAATAATTTTAAACCCACAGGGATGCCCAGAAACTTGTCCTTATATAAAGTTACATTAAGCTACTATTAAAAAGTACTCGACCTTTACCTTTAGAAGAAAATATCTTTTGACATTCTTTACATTGAAATCCTTTTCCAGTATGTTTGGGTTTCTGTTCTTTTTTCTTAATTGGTTGAGTAGGCTCCAGAATTTCTGTGCTGTTTTGGGGGGTTTCAGATTCTAAAACTGCCTCTGTCTTTATTTCCTCAGTCCCTATCTCTTCCTGTTTGTCTAGGGCTGTTGAAATAGACTGCTGAACTGATTCATTCAGAAATTTTAATGGAACTACATGACTCACTGAGTTTCCAGTACCTATAACAGAAGAGAAATCACTGAATATACCCTGTTCTGTATACAATGTCTTTACATGCTAAAACTTGTTGCTTAGCATTTTTGAAAATTCACCTAAACTAATATGATATAAGCATGGTTAATATGATTTATAAGACAAAATGTGCTTGACAATTTGAAGTTAAATGACACACAACAGAATTATCCAGATCAATTATATTATAGTAAACACATATATATTAGATAATTTATGGAAGAATTTGTGTACAAATGAGCACAGTGATCTGTACTTATTGATGTAATGACATTCCAGACTAAAAATGATCCTCAACATCTACAGCACACAAAAAGAACTAATTAGGCCAATTAAGGCAAATTTTCATTTGCAATCTTGTCCTTTTGGGGTTCCATCAGTGTGATTTTCTCACTCAATAATGATAGTTCTTTAAAATTTTCCTACATTCAATCCCTGTTTACCCATTAACAGTAAAAAACAAATGAAAATTTCCCATTCATATCCATCATTCTAAATGTTAAACCAAACATGCTTTTAAATTAGTCAGATAAATGGCATTTGTATATGCAACTGTAATTGTCAACAACATACTCATACATGTAAGGGATCTTGGTTTTATTTACTGAAGTAAGTCATGTAAGTGTATTTCTAGAGTTATTTACTAGATTCCACTGGCTAGTAAAGTTAACAAGGTTAAACAAATAAGTAGTCTTGTGATCTACAATATGATCCTGTTATCCCTTTGTCAGAAAGATGTGTAAGAGTCAATATAAAAGTAGTAGTCTCTGTTACATTCAGTCAGTGGGTGAATCACGACATGAAAAACACATTAAATAATCCAACCAAAAAATTGAATTAAGTTGGAGGTTTTAACAAAAATTGAAAAGATGTTTTGTCCTATTGTTCATTTATTGTAGATATATATTTTCTATAATGAAAATAAAGAATATGTAATGTATGCTAGATAGACACAATCCATATTCTACATACATTTATAACAAATAGTCAAAAGCCAAATTTAGCTGCGTGTAAAGGGTCTTCCCTGATCCACCCCATCAGACACACTAGGGGCCAAAAACAGGAAGAACAGTCCAAATTTTAAGTTTAATTCATGGACTAAATAAAATATACAGTTACAAATCGCAATGTCGGAAAGATGTAAACTGGATCTTTCCAACATACATTCCTGTACCCAACAATAAATAAGAGCATACAACTCAAACACTGGAAAGCTTTTTACAACCTCCACACAGCACAAGATAAAAACTTCAGATAATATTTAAAAGAAAGAATATGGACCGTATGCCAGAAAGACACAATCCACATTCTACAAACATTTATAAGAAATACTCAAAAGCCAAATTTAGCTCAATGAAAAGCACCTCTGGATTGACACCCAACTGACAGAATGTTGGTCAATTAAGTCATATTTGGTGGTTATCTCCACACAGTACATGTCCTGTGTTTATTTTTTCTATAACTAACATTATTTTATAGCAACGTTATATTCCCCGTAGAATATCACCAAACGTTAGCGTGCAATATTGCTCTGTAAAAGCAACGTCATTGATGTATAAAATTGATGTTTTTAGCATTTTAACAGTTTTGCTATACAATAAAGGGGTTATTGCACGAACATTGATAAATATTATCCCTCATAGAATATTAATTGCACTCGCAAGCTCATGCAATATAATATTCAATATTCGTGCAATATGCATGATATTATTGACGATTAGAATAAAAATCATGCTTGTTTTAATAAATCCAACAGCATTCTGAACTTGAATTTATATTAATTTCGATGTGTTATTGTGGGCCAAGATTCACTTAAATTAATGGATTGCTCCAATCCAACATTTCACAACAATTGCCAAATTTTTAACTTAAAGACTTTCTACTTTAGTAATTACTCAAGCCCAAGGGGGGCTTGAGTTATCTATTACGATGTTAATTTTGAAACTGTCCAGTTATAGTTTTT